>JAQYXR010001221.1:0-38217 GCA_030545055.2 Neoaliturus tenellus | reverse complement strand
ACTTTCAATGTCTCTAAAAGATTTTAAGAGTGATGGTTCTGATTATAACCTTGGATTTACGATGCAATGACATAAATCTATTTAAAAAGTTAGCAATGTTCCAATTAACAACTTTTTATTAGGGCTATAAATATAAGAAAATCAGTAAAAGTAGATTTATGAATAGTAAGTTCAAATATTAATTCCTTAACTAAATGAATTGAATTTTATCTCAAACTTTATGTAAAGCTTTATGTAAACAGAAGACACGATTCCCATGTAAGGTGATCTCGTCCAGAAGCCTGTTAAATCCTGCAGGATTCACCTTTCCTCTTATTGTGTTTGTTATCCCGGATCAGCTTATTTTCCATAAAAATATAAGACACAGTTCCATGAGATTAAAGTAATAAATATTATTACTGAACTGGAGAATTATTATCATAAACCAGGCTTTCTTAAATTATAACGAATATTAGTATTTACATTAAGTTATAAAATGAAATTATTGTTAAAACATTGCTGACTTCCCAAAAAAGAACACAATATTGTTTTAAAAAGGCTCTAAAATTAGTTTTTAAAATGGTATATTCTATAACTTAAACCTACGTATGTATGAATAATTTCATTTTTTACTCTACATCCAAGCAGTTCCTGTAAGCGAGATAATGGAGCGAAACCCTAACATCCTGTGCAAACGTGGAACAGTGCCTCCACTATTACCAACCTTCATACGTATCAGATCCATTTAAAAACAATATAAAATAGATACAAAATAAAGTTGACATTGCAAATACATGCTCAGAGTTAAAAATAACAAATTATGCAGACGTTATCTATTTTCTTCTTTAAATAGCAGTGTATGTTTGAATTTATTTTTGCCTTATTTCACGTTTTCATTATTTTTTGAACTAAGCAAAATAATTTACAGTTTTTTTATATTTAAATCACCTTACACATAAAAGTAGCTCTTTAAAGAAGGTTACTTTGCAGTTAACGTCATAAGTCATACATTACGATGGGTTTGGAAAAATTTTCCGAATTTATTACAGCTTACGTCAATGGAAATTTTGTAACGTTCAAAATTTACAGTTGAGCGTTCTTAGTACTGAGAATTTTTTTGATATAATATGAACTATTAAATGTAGACATCAACTAACCGTTTTAGATACATTTCATTACTTTATTACGCATAACCAATTACTATTAAAAATTTAATTTATAACTAGTGTAAAGTAACCAGAACAAAATAAATTACAGACAGCCCGAATACAGGGCCTTTTATGTTTGAGTCCCACGACTTTAAATGTGATCAATGATGTTTACGGCTTATTCCTACGTTATGTTTACAAAAAAACCTATATTTCGTGTCAAAATCCCTCATGGCTTAAACATTATAAATTTGTAAAAAGTAAACTTCTTTATGTGTTTTAACTAATCAAAAAGTAATTTTTGTAGATATTATTCATAAAATATTATTTTTAGCTTTTTCCTAATTGTTAACATTACTCGAAGAACTTTTCTTGACAAAAATCGTTGAAGTTAATACTTACGAAGAAATGAGCCCTAAGTCATTGGTGGGAAATGAGTTTTGTTGTTGTCTAAAAACTAGCTAACACAATCCCTCCATGTAAAGAAAATAAACTAATCTGGCTTCCACCCGCTGCAGCACACCGAACTGCTCCCAATATGGCAGTTAAAGGTCGACTGAAGTGTCA
Organism: Neoaliturus tenellus; assembly: GCA_030545055.2. Lineage (NCBI taxonomy): Eukaryota > Metazoa > Arthropoda > Insecta > Hemiptera > Cicadellidae > Neoaliturus > Neoaliturus tenellus. Next base: position 36,523 of record JAQYXR010001221.1, on the reverse strand, counting down.
ATTTTGATCTGGGAGTGCAAAAGTCGCTGAATTAATTAAGTTGCTGAAGTCTCTAACTAGACCTTAAATAGTTGGTCCCCGCGTGGTAAGCTAAAAGATACACTGGTGTCTAGTAGCTCTTGTAGGGATTCTAAGTGGCTCTGGCAAGTCGATTCTTGGGTGTAGGAAGGGAGAGTCAATTTGTTGTTGTTGTTTTTGGTGTATAAGTCAATTTCATGATGCCTTAATGGGCTTCGTCACAAATTACCATGAAACGATTTGAACTTAATTTCTCTTTCTACTACGAGAAAGGGAATAAGTACTTAAAATTTTAATCCACAATTAGACAAGTTTATGTGTGTAATACACTTTGAACAATGTCGACAATACATTTCAAACAAATGTTTTGTGACTTGTAAGAGTGTCCAGTCAATGTTTTTATTCGTTCATAAATAACGACCCTCCCTCAAGTAACTCGCAATTTAATTAAGAAAATGAATTACAGTAATTTATTTAAACTTTGAACTGATCTAAACAAATACTGCGGTGATCGCAGTGATAGTGAGTGAAGAGCAAAGTGATAGTGATGGAGAGATAGGTGAGTGCAGAACGCTGTAGTGCTAAAAGGGATTCCCGGTTTTAATTATATATTTCCTTTCGTAAAATTTTGTTAAAACATCTTAAATCAATTAAATAAATCAAAGCTAAAATGCTTATAAATAAATATATTTATTTAATACGTTAAGGGTTTCTTTCTGTAATGGAGACCCCTCCCAAATTTTTTACGGTTTGTAAGTTGTTTTTTTTTTTGTGTAGTTTGATGGAGCTTTTTTCCGCCAAAAAATTTTAAAGATAGGACCATTAATTAAAACGTTGTCCATCATTGAAAATTTACCATTAAAATAATATTAGTAAGGAAATTAAAAGATTTTCAAGTTTGACAGCTGTAACGAGTAAAATAACGATCACATAAGACCAATAGATGGAGCAAGTCAGGCGCGAGCTGAGGCATTTTCCCACAATAAAACAATGCCACTTATTCTAATTTGGCTAAATGACGAGATATTTGGAAGAAAACAATGAAGTTTTTTTGCTCCAATCTCAGCGAATTTTGCATCTGTTGCCTCAGCCAAGATGACCAACTCGTTGTTATGCTAGTTAGATAGGCGTGCTCCATCTATTGGTCTTATGTGATCGTTGAGGATAATATACATACTGGTTAATGAACTACTTTGAAAGAGCGCAAACAGTGAAAAGTATTCAATTTCGATTGCTCAATTTCAAGCAACAAGTACACTAATTTGTTTTATTATGCTATAAGATTTGTGATCCCGTAATTATTTTTTTTTTTTTCAACATTTCTTGGTGTTTTATTAAGTTTTAAATCGCAAAGTTTATATAATAGAAAACTCACTTCGTTATTTGTAATGAAAATGTCATTTGATTTATGTTATTACCAATTTTGCTAGAAACAATAATTGACGGTGCTTTGAATTTCTTAGATATTAATTAATTGTAAACATAATCAACGATTAATATTTATTAGGTGTCCTTATTTAGGTTTTTTTATTCAATCATTCAAAACTATGGATTAAACTTACCAATAATTTTTTTAAGAGTCTGCAGCACCTCCGCCATCTTGCTTTTTAGTCCCAAAAGAACAATGTTAATTATAGGTGTCTTTGAAACACTTTATCTCGATAATTTTGCATCAGATTCGCATGAAACTTGAATACGTTAACAATAATGGTATGGTGGTTCATGTGACGCGAATAAATATTTTAATAAACCTCCTAAAATGGTTTTAAAATGGTGATAATATACATTATTTTTTTTATTCATTATTCGAGTGGAGAATTTTTTAATTAATTTTCAATCACGTCAAATGAAAGACATTATGGTAACATTTAAAATGATATCAAGAATGAAATTTTCAGACGAAAAACAATCTCAAAGTAATGTTTCAAATTTAACATTGTTCTCATGGGACAAAACGCCGAAATGGCGTAGGTACTGCAGACTCTTAAAAAAATCAAAAGCAGAGATCCTTAACCCCCGGGCCAAAGTATTATCCATGATATTTGACATACAAATTATTGGATCAACTGAAGTAGTTTAAACGTATCTAGTCCGGAGATTTGTTGACAAACAAACGTCTAAAGCGACGTTTTTATTTGGCGTTTTTAGCGGGTTATTAATTGTTTAAATTTTAAGTAGAAGGTTAGCATTATTGCTCTTATTGTCAGATCACAGACTATGGTTCTGTGCATGATAAGTATTATTTCTAACCCAATGCTAAGATCTAGTCAACTTAATATTTTTGCAGTCTATTGTGAATGAATAGTCAATGATACTAGACAAAGTAAGATGGATGATCCATTATAGTATAGGATATTGACTTACAAAAACCATGGTCCGAGCGAGATTCTAGCCGCCGACATCACGGTTTTTTTTCCTAAGCCAGCCACATCACTACCGAATGATGCGGTTTTTGATTTCTTTGTATTATGTTCAATTTATAATACATACATTGTAAGACGATATTTTATTCGTGCAAAAAAAATATCGAATTCAATAAAAAACTTTATTTTACCCTGAATAGTTCGAATGCCGGGTTTAATTCCAGGGGTCAATAGTGAGTGTCCGGACCTATTACCTACTATCGTCTACTTCGTATTGAGGCTAAGGCTCAGCCCGTGTAATAGACCAACGTCTCATGGATTCATCATCGCCCGCCTCCAGAGTACAAATTTTGGTTGTAGCCCCGTGACTCAAAATTAGGGTACTCGCGGTCTTGTTTATTCCCCAACGGACGCTCTCTGCAACTTTCACGCGAGATGTTCCTTCACAGGTATACTTACGAAGTGTCTTGCCCTAGTGGGCTCCGTGGCTCTAAAATCCCTACAAGTCCCGATCGAGCTATACCACTCGGCGGGGTACTTACTATTTTCTGTTGGGTTGCGGAGTATACGTCCACACCCTCGGAGACTTACCTTGGCCCTTAATATTACTTTGTCCTAGAAGGCGTAAAACCACACTACTCACGCCCAAGTTATATCGCTCGGCGGAGACTTACCGTTCAGGTTGCGGAATACACGTTCACACCTTCAGAGACTTACCTTGGCCTTAATATTACTTTGACCTAGGAGTCACAATTAAACACTACTCCCGCCCAAGTTATATCGCTTGGCGGAGAATTACTGTTACCTATCAGGCTGTGGATTATACGTCCACACCTTCAGAGACTTACCTTGGCCTTAATATTACTTTGACCTAGGAGTCACAATTAAACACTACTCCCGCCCAAGTTATATCACTTGGCGGAGCCTTACTGTTACCTATCAGGCTGTGGATTATACATCCACACCTTCAGAGATTTACCTTGGCCTTAATATTACTTTGACCTAGGAGTCACAAATCAACACTACTCACGCCCAATTTATATCGCTTGGCGGAGCCTTACTGTTACCTATCAGGCTGTGGATTATACGTCCACACCTTCAGAGACTTACCTTGGCCTTAATATTACTTTGACCCAGGAGTCACAATTCAACACTACTCACGCCCAAGTTATATCGCTTGGCGGAGCCTTCGTGTTACCTATCAGGCTGTGGATTATACGTCCACACCTTCGGAGACTTACCTTGGCCTTAATATTATTTTGACCTAGGAGTCACAAATCAACACTACTCACGCCCAAGTTATATCGCTTGGCGGAGCCTTACTGTTACCTATCAGGCTGTGGATTATACGTCCACACCTTCGGAGACTTACCTTGGCCTTAATATTATTTTGACCTAGGAGTCACAAATCAACACTACTCACGCCCAAGTTATATCGCTTGGCGGAGCCTTACTATTATCCTTATTCTATTCACCTACGAAGTATTCCTTCGAGCCCACTTACCTCCAGACTTCCGCTCGTCTTGCTCTCTGGACATACACTGCCTGCCTCCCTCGATGCCCCGCTTTTATAACCCACGGTAGCAGGGAGGGGTGTAGGGGCGGCGTAGGGGTAACTGCAGGCACAGAGGGCCGCGACAGGCTCGCCGCTTGCCGCACGACCCGACCGCCTATTGTTCTCCCGGCCCGGCCGCTGCCGGCCTTATCAGTCAAGATAACGGGTTTCCCCAACATAAATATCTACTCTGACTGTCACTTTAAAATACGGTAACCAAATTAATTCTCGTTGAACTAAGTCATTGCTTCTTAGAACTTTATAATTTACCAACTTAATCGGGGGTGTTTTAATAAATAACAAAACAATGCTTTACCCCAATAATTCACCTGTATTTAACAAATCATTCAAACAAAATAACTCTCAGGTGTATAAATAAATTAACTCATTTTTGTTAAAATAAATAAATAATTTCATAACGAAATAAAATAAAAAATTTTCTTGCAAGGGGAAAATTTGACCCTTACACACTCCTTTTACTTTCAAAAGAAAAGGACAAAAGAAAAGAAAAATTTCTCAACTTTGGGCATTAAATAATATGTCCCTCCTTAACTCCTGTCATGCTCCTCTACCGTCAACCTTCGCTTCTGTTTGGGGAATGGTTTCAATCCCAGGTGTCGGACATTTATGCGCTTGACGCAACCTAGCTGAGGGATGAATACCTTCATCACCCTTCTTCTACCGCCCTTCCGTTTCTTCCTCTTCTCATTTCTCCGAAATTGAGGGCCTTGCGTCATAGGGGACTCCACTCGTTGAACTTCGTTCTCCAACACCGGGCTCTGAACCGTCTCTTGGGGTAGGTCTTCTCCCTCATCGATCTCCATCGGGACCACGGTCCAATCATCGGGGCCCGGTTCCTCAAGAATCTCAATTGAGGATCCCTCGCTCTCGAGATCGAAATCCGGCTGTAGCGATAGGACAGAGCTGACGCTCCCTTGGTCGTCATCCACTGAGCTTTCGTGAACCTTTACTCATCACCGATGTTACTAGAGAGGAAGTGGACGGCCCATTTACACTGAGAACCAAGGAGTCGGGTTTCCCTACTATCTCAAACTCCTGTTCTACGGTCCTGTCAGCCTCTTGAGTGTTTCCGGTTTCCTGCTTCAACTCCTGCGGCTCGGGGATTTCCGGTTCAGATACTGGACAGGTGTTAGGTCCTCTCACCGGGGATGAGATTGGGGAAATTAACTCCGGTGGTATCAGTTTCTTGAACTCTTCCTCCCAATCGTCCATAGTCCATTCGTCCTCCGTCTCTTATCCCTTTTGGCTTCCTTCTTGGGTCATCGTCACGTCCTTCGGGGAGGTTCCTTTATCCGTTTTCACGGTCTCGATTTGGGGAGGAGTCTCTGATGGCCGCCTTCCAGCTAGCGCCTTCCACTCTGGAAAGTTCCCCACAGGATCCATCGAACCTCGTTTTAATTGACGAGCCATCCGCTTACGGTAGGCAGCACAGTCTAGGTCAGAGTCTTTTAACGGGATTGGAATGTGGCTAACTCCTTTAGAGACCTTATTTTACTCCGTTATGGGGCTCCGGAGGTTATTATTACTGACAATGGATCACAGTTTACGGCAAAGATTTGGAGAGATCTTATTAAAGGCTGGGGAATCGAACACCAGCTGACCGCCCCGTACTCTCCCCAAGGAAACCCAGTAGAGCGAATGAATCGAGTGATAAAGGACGAAGATCGCTCAATATATTAAGGGTGACCACAAAGATTGGGATGTGTATCTGAATGAATTTAGGTTATGCCATTGACACAGCTGTCCATGACACAACGGGCTACACCCCAGCAATGATAAGCTTCGGGAGGGAGTTGAGACAACCGAATGCAACTTCATGGTCCCACCGAGGAGTTGGGCGATCCCGAAGAGACCTTTAAATTGAGCATAAAGAGAAGGTTTGACAAACTGAATAAGATAAGGAAAGACTGTCTAGCGAACATTAAGAAAGCACAATTAAATCAGGCTAAGTATTATAATCTGAGGAGACGGGATGCAAATTTCAAAATTGGCGACAGAGTTTGGGTCAGACAACATCCCTTGTCGTCAGCGGCAGAATCATTTGCTGCAAAGCTAGCGGCGAAATATGATGGTCCATATGAGATTATTGCCAAGGTGAGCGATAACATTTATAGTCTAAGGAATAGTTCTGGACGAGCAGGAGAGCGTGCCCATGTCAAGGATATGGAAAGGTACGTAGCCCCTGGTACGTAGCCCGTACTAAGCCCCTGGAGTACAAGGGCGGTTCGGAGTTCCTGCCGGGTAGGCGGATGGCTTCGTACCCCAGGTAAGCTAATCTGTAGAGCATGGCTTTTGTGATGCATGGCGTTGATAGTTGATTTGGTTTGCTTGCAGGTAGTTCATACTCGCTTTGCTTGCTGCACGCACTCGCTTGCTTGTATTTAGTATTGTTTGCTTTGCTTTTTTAAGTATTATTTGGGCTTTGTGGTTAAAAAAAAATTGCTTGCTTGCAATGGAACGAACCTTAAGGGATTTTGAGGCACCTCCGTCCTGCATGTTAAAATGTTTAGAAGGGGAGTTGGTCATAGGCGATGCGATCTCCGCATATTTGAGGTTGCTAGAACGGAGGAGTACACTCGTGGCAAATTTGCCCAAAGTGTTGGGCCTTGACACTTATTTCTATCCCTCGTGGACCCGAAGGGGATTCCAAGGAATAAGGAGGCAGATTCTGGGAGAAAATCTCCTCGATAAAGATTTCATATTTGTGCCAATCCATGAACCGGGTCGGGGACCGCACGGTCATTGGTTCTTGGTTGTGATCGAACCAATAAAGAAGCAAATCTCAGCTTACGACTCCCTGCCCGGACCAGATTTGAGATCCGTTCTGGAAAAACTTAAAGATTTCATGGACGAGTGTGCAAGGAGGGTGTCTAGACAGCCAGAGAAATGGAAGCTCTGGGGAGGGAGGACATGCCACAAAAGATAGATAGGATATACAGGAATATGCATCCTAATTACAAGTTATATGTAAGGCGCAGGGATTTTGTTACTTTGGTGAGTCTCATGAAATTAACTGAGGAGTACGAAACTTGCTTGAGGGGATAAGCAAAATTTTAGACCTCCACCAGGCCCAGCCCAAGCGCTTGTGCCAGGGACAGCTTACGGCGGTAAAAATCGTTTTGGCAAAGGTCATTATAACACCTCAGTACTGTCGTCTCCGACCAATAAGGAGTTAGTTCGGACAAATCAAGTCCGAGGGAGAGGTTTTAATTGTGAATCTTCCGTGTGCTGTCGTGAACTATTTTCTTAAAATCGTTTTACTTTGGTTGTTTGTTTGTTTGTTTGTCTACGCCAGTGGCATTTTTTAACGTTTTGACGGGGAACGGTCCAAACCCCAGTCTTGTTACTATCTAATATCGACCAGTTGTCAGAAAGCATAATTTATTAATAGCCCAATGACAAATGGCAACTGGGTCCGGAATCGAACCTTTAAAAAGCTACTGACTTCTCAGGATCGAAACGGCAACCTTTGGATTCAAAGGCGAAGTTAGACGTAGATACAAGTACTATAAGGACAAGTAGGGTTGTAGTTATTTGCACCAATATCCCTTTAATTAGCTTTCCATGCTGAGTTTGGGTTTTAAAATAATGAAAATTTGCGTATTTTCCATTAAGAAAACTGGCATACTCGAATTGGCATGCATGATAAACATTTAGGTCCCCCACCAATCATTCTAAAAAAAAAACCAACTAAATGGATATATTATTCCTTGTTAAAAAATTGCTGATTGTTTTAACTAATAGTTGATTGACAGTTATTTGGGATGGAAACAAGAAATATTTAAGCAGATAAATTTGCTGTAGGTAATATAGTACTTCTGACAGAATTTATAAATAGGAATGTGGCTTCCTGTCTAAGGAGAAACTTTCTGGACGTCAAACAATCTTCAAGTTATTGATTAATAAGACAATTAAGTCATTCAAACTATTTTATGCTCTAGTCTGCAAGTTATTTTTATGTATGAACTGATACATTTTTCGCTAATACACTTCAAACAAACGTTTCATTTAATTTTATTTTTTATAAAGAGGTTGGCAGGCCGCTTTTTGCCTTACTTTCCCCGTCAACATAGACTATTGGTCTGTGCGTGGATAATATTAGACAAAGTAAAGGGACGAGCCACAACAATAAAGGCGAATGGTACTGATCAAAACTTCCTCGCAGAATGCGTATACGAACCCATGAATTCGCAGCCGTGGTCAAAAAGTCTAGTCTGCTAAATAACACCGCCTCCGACTCACATAACAATGACTAATACATTTAATTAAATTATTCATTTTATAATATCCTTGCCTCTTTTGCAAGTAGATATCTAGCACACTGTATAAATATGGTTTGAAATTACAACACTATCTATCATGGGAATACAGTGTCGAAAACAGTTAATTGAGATACAGACCATCTTTCAACGCACCTCAGAGCTCGACTGAGAAGAAGCAGCAGCTGGCGCTAGAAGAGAGACAATGCAGGCTTGGCAGTGAAGATGGGAACCATTTGAAGAAGGTCGCTTGACGTTTCGGTCAAACCATGCCTTCGTGATCTCTAGGCTTCCAGTTTGAGATTGAGTGACCCGTCAGTAATAGCCATGAAGTTATCCTAAACGACAAGATCTCAAGATCTCAAGGCCAAGATCTCAGAGGCTTGTACGTGGTTTAGTGGGTATAACTTTAGGAGCCCTTGTTGTTTCATTAGGGTTCGTAAGTAAATACATCAATCCTAAAAAAAAAAAAAAAAAAAAAAAAAAAACTCAGCAGACACTCCCATGAAAAAAAGCACGATGTCCATAAAAACAAAAACAAGTTATTAAAAACCTAAATCTAAACACGTTAGAATTTTAAAACCTGTGTTTTTTTCGAAGCAAGACTATTAGAAACACAAATTTCACTCTACAATTTATGAGGTGTTTTAAAGCGTAAACTTTTTGCGATCTATTTCTGTAAATATGTGAAACGTTCGATTAAAGTAGAACAAAGAAAGCACTTTATTGGCCACTAAAAGCATCGCGCGGTTGCGGGTTTTTACGCCGGACACTGCGGCTCTGCTCCATTAGGTCGCTGGCTATAAATACTTCTGGAACTCGAGATCGGCGGAAAAGAATAAAAAAAGTTTGTGTTTATGTATCGAGTGATTTCAGGAAATAAACTTTATATAATTTTTTTACATAACCAGAAAATATAACTTGTTTTATTTTTTTGTATATAACCAGATAATACCCACCGAATTTCATATTCGATATTGACGTATTATGAAATGGTCCTGAGGCGTACATTAGGATATTTACAAAACATGCCAGTGTGTATTTTGTTTACTAAGCAGACTTAACATTATTGGGTTACTTTATTTTTGTTTAAACATGACTTTTTTCCAGTTTATGATAGTATTCAAAGATTGTGTTTCAGTGAACGAAATTAAACATCCAAGTTTGTTTGAAAGTGTGGATTGATGTGTGTGGATTGAAATTGAGAAAAATTGAGGAAAAAATTGAGAAAAAAATTATTGTTATCAATTCCAATTGGAAAAGTTTTATAATGGTTAACAAATTATTAGTTTAGTACTTGAATAAATGAAGTTCGTGTAGTCACTCAGCACCATACTAAGAGCAAGAAAGAGCATTAAAACTACATTTCTTTATCTACAATAAAATATAATCACGCACACTTTCATAATTTGAACCATTCACTATTTATATACTCGTCTACATATTAGTAGGCAGCATATTTCGTTTCCTCATTTTTTTCTCAGCTCGTGTGCATCGTATGAAAAATCCACGCATATTGTTAGTAACGTATGCTCATCCTGTAGATGAGCAGAATCCCATTCTAATTCACATCGGACTCCAGGGCTACAGGCTTTCAAAGGTCCAATGTTAATCTTCAGGAGGAATGAGAATTGATTGAATTATTAGACAGCTGTTGTAAAAACAACTGCAAGAAAAACAGGAAGAAAAGGCGTTTCAGTTACAAAATGTTTTTAAACTTCTTTTGTTTAGATCAACTGAAATTTTGGTCGAATTTCGACCAGAAGGCGATTTACTTAACACACACAGTACAGTATACTAAACAGTGTTAAAAAGTTGATACTTGTTAATAATGCATTACTTTTTAATCAATTATGTCAAATCCTAGCCTCGTTATCTTTCATTGACTGTCGACTTAGTTAATGTCATCGATTGAGATGGCCCCTAGGCTGGAGGCCTAACATAGGGTGAAGGACCATACTCTTATTCTTAGTCACATTTAATGGTTGAAATTATTTAATAAAGGTAAAAGGTTGAACGAGAAGGACATAATGTTATAAACATAATGATAAAAACATAAGGCCAAACAATACAATAAAAAATGTATTAATATATTGATTACTAGTGACAATGTAAATTGACACTCTAGATCATTTTAGGAAATTGAGTTCAAATGAACATTGAGTCATGAATTGAGTCACTGAACATTGATCGTACTTTAAATTGTTGGTCATTTGACCAGTTTTGATTGAAGCAGCTTCTTCTGTAGTTGACCCGGACGTGTCTCATGGAGACTTCATGAGTATCATAATGGTATCATGTTCTTTTACGGTCCTTAAATGGCCGTTGATTAACTTGGCCGTGGAGTTTTTGGTTACTATTACCACTGGCAATTATAACACATGAAAATTGAAGGGAAATCGTCGCCATATTTAAGAGAACTTTGATTCCTTGAATATAAAAATAAAATTATCAAGGTACATAACGAACATACAATGCGGTTGTTTGAATGTTAAGTTACAAAAATGTTAATGTTAGATTTGAGAAGAGAAGGAAAAGAAATTTGGTCTGGAAACAGGTGATTAAAAGGAATGGGATGGGTTACTTTACTGAAGTAACGGCCAACGTAAAGCTCCAAACCTTCCTTAAAAATTGCAGGAAACAGGCAATGAGCTTAATGATTTGGTCGTAGTCATTGATAACGCCCTTTGTCACAGTCGTTGGAAATATCAATTAAAGAAACTCAAGTAATACTACTACGGTTGGTACCATACTCTTACATGTTGAATCCCGTTGAAATAACCAAGTCAAAGATCAAATAAAAAATTACAGTTCCTAATCCACGAGGCCTGAATGAACAAAGGCCTGTTTATTTAGAGAACATAATCGATCAGATTAAAACACTATCGTTGGAGATTATTGTGCACTTGCAGTTTTTCAGTTTTAGAGAAGAGTTCTTGGTTGACATGCTTTAATCTCATAAACGTTCTTACTCAAGCAGATTCACGTATTTCTGAAGTTTGTAAACTCTTAAGATAGTTTTTAGTTCGTTGATGAAGCCCTCTTCTTTAGAGAACAAATTTTCTCCATGTATCTCTTTAAAATAATCTCAAAATATTTGTTTGTTTTCATGTGTTATCTACACATGAAGTTAGATTCCCGTATATATATATATATATATATATATATATATATATATATATATATATATATATATATATATAATTCATTTCTCATTTTAAATTTCACTATCTGGAATATCTTTTGGCATCCCTCCTAATGGTGTTTTCATTTTCCTTTATCCATGCAGCGTAACCTGCTACACAAGGTAGGGCTTCGTCCCCGTTCCTACAAAGCGATTTGTCGCTTGTTCTGAGATCCTTCGGGACAGTCGATTTTCAGACAATAAACCAGAATCTTAATGAATTTCGGAGTTAGCTTCAGGGATTACTTATTCGACTTCCTCATAGTCGAACAAACTATTTTTTAGGTCTACAGTCAGGTACAAATTAATTTTTTCTCCCTTCTTTAATTCAACATTTATTTTATACGAATGTGTTTCTAAAATCTGGTGTACATAAAAGTCAACAATGCAATTATTTCCTACCTAGATGTTTCCAAAGTATGTAAGATTACTATTTAAAACTAAATAACTCTAAAATACAATTGATATTTTTCAGGAAAAAAATAATGTGTACTGAAATTAAAGTTACTATTCTACTATTTATATGATACTCTCTGAATTTAAATTATTGAAACTGAATAATAAATAATCTACTCGGAAATAAGAATTACTAAAATGAAATAAATGTGGAAAACTTTTAAATAAAAATGGAAAAGGTGTTGTGTTGTTTATACACACTGGAGGTCACAGTCCCCGCCTCAGAGGGAAGATAACAAAGATTTTGTTGCATTAATCTCGTTCGCCAAAATTTAAACTAGGTACTTCAAACGTCAATGTGATTTTGTACTACTCTACCGTCACGAGAGAAGTTCGTTGAGGGAGGGGCTTACTGGACACGTGATTTTAAACCAACGAATGAGATTCAAGCGATGTTGCCGTACTTATTTCTCGCATATTCACGTAGCCTTAATTGCATAAATCACCTGTTTTAAAAATAAATTTGCAAGTGTAAACAATATATGTAAACAGTCCTCGGCACAGGTACGACGCGCCGTGGCGTGGGACTTCAGTTGGCTATTCGCAGTGACAGTTGTTTGTGCCTGTGTATTGCACTTTGTCATTGAAATGAATCAAGAAAAAGCGATTGATCTGTGGTTGTGGTCCAGACGGAGGAAGAGACTAAAGAGAAGTCATGTTTACTATAGGTGCACCCAATTAACAGGGTGTCTACTGATATCTGATTTTGGAATTCCAGTATATTTCCAGTATTTCAAGTACATTTTTTTCAAAAAATTCCAGTATCACTCGCAAACTATTAATCTGAAAATACTGAGTAACAATAACAAAATTTTATACATAATACAATTTTAGACATAATAAACAAATTTAACATGGATCTTTGTATTAAGAGATCCCCACTGGTCAAAATTCTACCAAAAAATCACCTGATTTGGACTCTAATTTATTTAATAAATTACCCTTCTTTCATAAGATTAACATTGAAACTTGGAAAGCCTCTAGGGCGTACCCCTGGAGGCTGATGTGAATTAAAATGGCATTCTGTTCATCTACAGGATGAACCTTTCTAACAGTATGCACGGACTTCTCTTACGATACACACAAGCTGAGAAAAAAGTAAGAAAGTAAACATGCTTAAAGCCTATTAATCTATAGAGACTTATTTCCAAGTCTTAATCTTTACACAAATGTTAAGATTTCTTAATTGCTTAGTTAATTATTTGAACACAACTAGGCACTACAAGTTTTCTGATTTTGGTTTGCAAACATACTTTAACAACAATAATATCAAATGAAACATTATCTATATTTTAGCATAAAAAAAAACAATTTCCAGATTTTAATAAAATTCAATTATTCCAGTATCTATTTTGAAATTCCAGTATAATTCCAGTATTTCCAGTAAGGAAATAAAATTCCAGTATAATTCCAGTATTTCCAGTAATTCCAGTATCAGTAGACACCCTGATTAACCAGGAAAGAGAGGAAGCATGGTTTTTCTACATTATTTAAAAATTTGGGAAAGATGAAAAAAGATTCTTTTGCGGCCTTTAAAAAATGTCTTGTCCCAAAGCTCACGTTAAGACTCTATACCCAAGATATAAGCACTTCTTATAAGCACTTATTATACATCTTTCTACGAGCAACACACACTCCCCTTTTGAACTGAGGGACGACTGAAACCGTTCCGTGTGAAAGGGAATATAAACTCCAAATTTAGATGCGCTACTACGCAGTTGGACGGGACGGCGACCGTCCCATTCTAGTGGCAAACGGCAGCTGCATCACGGCAGCCGTGCGGTTAAAAACGGTCGCCGTGCGATTTTTAATCATACGGGCAAAACAGTGATTTGTGAAAGGGGCGTTATTTTTGGTTAAGTAAGTGTTGAATTTTAAGTAGGCTATTGGTTTTTTAACAGTGTAACTTTCTAAGTAAATTGTTTCAATATGGCTCAAAAAAACACTTCCCGCACTACCTGCTAATAAAAAAGGAAGAACAGTGAACAGTGCAGAATGGAACATAGTGTACAACGTTTGTTGTTTTTTGAAAAAAACTCTCTGTTCCGTCATTTCGTGAGTGTGTTAATTTGAATCAAACTGGAAAATTATGTGCTATGCCTTTCAAGATTAGTGAAAAATAGTTATCAGAATAACTAAGGAGGCAAAATTGTCAGTTTCTGAAGAGTCACCAGCACCAACTTTTTTAACACCAGGAAAAGTAAGCAAACGAAAGTCTCCAGTCACTTTACTTGATGATCTTTTAAAGGAAGTTTTAAGACCGGCAGTGTTGTATTATTACGATAGGGGAGAGTACTGTACCCATCGGTTTTCAAAATAACTCAATAGGCCCCCTACATGAAAGAAAAGATAAATTATAAAGGTTCTGAATCATCTACAAGAAGGTTGTTGAAAGAAATAGCATTCAGCTTCAGAAAAACGCGAGATGGCAATCGGTTTCTATTAGAGAAACAAGACATCGTTGCTGCATGCATACATGTTTTTTTTTTTTTTTTTTTTTTTTTTAGAAAAATACATGAAATAAGAAGTTCAGATGACGACCGCCCTGTATTTTACCTTGATGAAACTTGGGTGAATTAAAACCATAGTAGAAAGAACATTTGGCAGGACACAAGTGAATCTGGTGGATTGAAAGTACCCCCTGGAAAAGGAGAAAGATTAATAGTGTATCATGTCGGTTCTGCAAGACACTGATTTGTCAAGGAGTGCAAGTGGGTTTTCAAATCAAAGACAGGGAGCACCTACTAAGACGAAGAGATGAATTCCGAATCATTTAAGGAATGGTTCATAAACTTTCTTAATTTGCTCGAAGAAAGGTCAATTATTGTAATGGACAATGCACCGTATCACTCGGTTTTAGCGGGAAAAAAATTCATGCATTTCTTTGCAAAAAGCAGATATTCAAGTTTGGCTTGCTAAAAAAGGGGTATTGTACGAAACTTATGAGACCAAGCCAGAATTGTTAATGAAAGTTTTGCCTTTTAAAAGTAGACAGAAAGTGTACGAGTTGCACCAGTTGGCGAATGAGATGGGCCACACAGTGATAAGACTACCCTCTTATCACTGTCAGTATAATCCCATAGAGCTAATTTGGGCCAAAGTTAAAGTAGAAGTTGCGTAAAAAAGTAGCACTTTCAAGATAAATGATGTTGAAAAGTTGCTGTGCATCGCTTTGGACAATGTGTCTGCAGATGACTGGAAAACAAGAGTCAAACACGCAGAGAAACTACAGAAGGAATATTATGAAAAAGAGTGTGCGAGAATAAACACGATTGAGGACGTGTTGATACATTTATGTGAGAGTGATGATGAAGAATCGGTGTGCGAGGATTCCAGTTATGAAAAATCTTACAATAGATTGTGACTTTGATGAAGAACTAGCCGATTCATTACAAGAAGAAAACAAAGAAGAATCAGCAAAGTTGACAGAAATTATGAAGAAAAACCTTTTTTATTTTAAGCCTTTTGCATTTTTTTAAATTCTAAAAGCGACAAACTGTTTTCCTACTTTTATCACTCCCTGTTTTGGTAAGTTTGCCTTCGAAAGAGATACAAATAGATTAATTGATGTTAAGGGATTCCCTTTCAATTATTCTTGTTGTTGCAGTTGTTCACATTCCCTCTACTGTGTTCCCTGCCTATCCTGCCCTGCCCACTCGTTTCTATTATTCACCTGTTTTGATACGTTTGCCTTCAAAAGGGGTACGAACCGATTAATTGATGTTAAATTATTCCATAATAACCGCTTATTTGAGTAAGTTTTTTTTTTGGTTTAAGACGATGTCAGATAATCGTTCTGACTATCGGTGCGAATGCACAAAAAATGATTCCAGATAATAAGTGATCAAGCAGTAGTATATAAAAGTTTGAGTATATAAAATTTAATTTATTTAGTTTTGTAAACATTTAGATTACATGTTATTGCAAAGACATTTTTTAAAATTTCCTAAATATACCTACATTGTTTATTCTTCAATTCCTTATTATATTAATATTTGCAATAGTTTACGTAGGCCATACACAGTTCTTCCTTAGAAATTTCATTGTGTTACATTCCTATCGTAAAAAAATGTAGGCTTAAGGAAGTTTAATGAATAACAAGCTAAGTGACACTGTGGAAATATTTGTGTCTCCTCGCACCAGTACGCTTATATCTGATACAATTGAACCATATCATTCTTTTAGAAAAATTTATAATTTTTTTTTTTTTTGCAAGTATCAAGCTTTTTTCCGTGCAAATTCTGTAGTTCTTTGGAGAAAGATTTTTTAAAATCTCATCCTCTATAAAATAAAGTGATTTTTTTTTATTTTGCATTTTATTCTGATATGCAGAGGGAAATCTAACCATGGTGACTCTTCTGATAAACAAAGGATTTAATGCCTTTATTTACAAGACTTGTTACTGGAGGGGCTAATGCAGGACATTTATTAATGCCTTTAAACTTGACAGTAATAAAAGTCAAGATCCCAACTCCTTTAATGGTAAATTTGAGTAGTATAAATCCATCACAACAAACTTGGATGAATAAAGAATTTGTAATAATTAAGTTAAGTTTTTAAGTTACAGTATTTTGTTTTAGTTTACAATAAACACAATCGGTAAAAGTACGTTTGTTTGCTATCATAGGAATGTAAATCAGGTAATATTAATATGGCTGAAATAAAACAGACCTGTATTTACCATCATAATTAAACTAGTTGTTATACTGGTCACGGCTTCGCCGGCAATTGTCATTTAAAGTGGTGCAGCGTCAAGCTGCGCTCCAGGTGTGTTCCGCCTATCGGGCTAGTATCCCTGTCGAGCCAAGCTCTTAGCAAGGGAGAGGAAGGCGATCTATCAGAGACAGCGCGAGATTGGCAAGGATGCGCAAGATCCGAAGACCGCGTCCGAACTTTCCAGCAGTGGCAAAACAGCCGGGAGTACAACACCCTAAATAACTTTCTAATACGTTTTCCCATTTAGTCCCTGTATATTAAAAATACCCCAGTCGCAGCAGACCTGCGTACTCAGCGAATTTCCAAATTAGTAGTCTAATATTAATTTTGACCAGCTAAACTTGTAAACAAAATTTCATCACGTGCTCATAAATAATAAAATAAATATCTATTCTCCTTAAGATAAATGTAGGGAAAGAGTATGCAGGTATGCTGCCATGGGGGACACTAAAATTAGGTTTTTAGCATAGAAAAAATTTATTTCGACCATATAAAGCCAAATAGAAAGTTTCATCAATATCTGTCCATAAATAAAAGAGTTTGCCTATTCTCCATATGATTAACATGGAAAAGAGTATGCAGGTTTGCTGCCATGATAAGTACAAAAACCAAGATTTTTTACTTTAAATGGATGAATCTCAACCAAATGAAGCTAAATACCAGGTTTCATCAAAAATATTGGTTAATAAGTGAAATATTAACACATCCTTATTCTCCATAAGATTAACATTGGAACCCCAAAATTTGTTTTAAATAAATAATTATTATGATAAATAAATGCGCCATATTTGGTATTTTCGTGATCAGAAAAATTATTTCTTTTTTATGGCGATGAAAAAAATACTTGCCTTACAAATAATCAACTTGTCTAAAATATCTCAAAAACCGTTTGAAGTAAAAAATTTTAATTTTAATATTCAGAATCTACGTAAAATTTCAGTAAAGTTTTATCGTAAAGGTTTTTTTGTATTTTAACAAATAACAAAGTTATAGGCAAAAGAAGTTTTGAGCAAAAAACAGTTTTTTCGAGCACAGCGAACGAACCAGTAGAAATATCTGGGATTTTTACACATCATTTTTTCAGCTTATAGTTCCGCACTACTTTGCTAATTTGACCTTTCCTGTAACTTTTATAGTTTGCGAGATCCCAATGGTGAGCATAAAAAAATGAACACACTGTATATACATACATATATATATATATATATATATATATATATATATATATATATATATATATATAATATTCAATGGCTATTATTTTTGGTCTCTGGGCACCTCAAAACGAAAAAGTAACATGGTCCCGGGCTTAGGTCTTACCACGAGATCTAAGGTAATAGCTTATTCCCTATGGGAAATTCGCTAAAAATTAAGCTGACTAACTTGTTTTAGTCCCTCCCCCAATCTTTATGCACCAAATTGTCGATGTCAACTTTTAATTGGTTAGGCCTACTTAACAGTTAAAAAAAACTAGACATATTAAGTACTAGTGTACTACTATTGATAGTTGGCCTACCTAAATGTAGCTTATAATGACCTTTGTATGGTGCAATACATTCTAAATTATTTACTAAACTAAATATAATCTCTTAAGGACAAATAAGATGTAGAAAAACATGGAAACTTCCACTGAAGACCACATTGAGAGCTAATTTTCAGGTTGCTGTGTCTCGAAGCTCTTTTCTGCACCTTCCTATGTAGAGCAATCTGCGTTGAACCCATCGCTGTTTGCTGACGGTGTTTTTCTTGGGGATGAATCATCCGATGTCTGGGGCACTGCACAGTCTGTCGGTTGAGCCATTGAAATTAGAACTAACTTGCAGATTATTCTCTGCATGTGTTTAACAAAATCAAAATCTGTTGAACAATTCTCATCTTCCCACGTTTAAAAAAAATTAGGCCGATTCTTGTACAGTAATTTAAAAAAAGTTAGAAAAGAAAAAATTTAAACGTGTCAGCACAACGAAATAGCTTATTGCTTTTTTTTGTTTACAAAATGGACACCATTTTTCTTACCAACCTTTGAGAGCTGCTTTTGGAAGGGGTGATAACTTTGATGAACAAAATAAGTTTTCAATGAGTTGAAAGAAACAGTGTTCAACTTCCGGGAGTAAGGAATAAAAGAACTTATTGCCTTTTCAAAAAGGGGTACTAATTTCAATAAACTCATTAAGTGGCATATTTGAAGAGTAGAATCCTAAAGTTGATTAAGACAAACAGGCTAGCTCAGGATGTAATGGAACGATTATTTAGCCAAATCCGGGAAGCAGGTAACTTTTCAAACCATCCGACTCCTACTGAGCTCATGTTAGTAGTGGGGTTTGGTTACTTTCAAAACGGAAGTCGTGCCAATTGCCAGCCGCTGCCGGCCAGCTGCCATCGGCCAGCTGCCAAATCAGTCGCTGCCGCCATATGCCATGCCATATAGCTTCCGGTGGGGTAGGAGATGTTATTTGAAATTTGAAATTCAACTTGACAATTGGGTTATGGAAAGTATGTCAAGGTCATCCAGAGTAAGTTTTAAAAAACCCTATCCCGCTACCACCGGAGTAATAGTTCGGAGAGTGGAACCAACTCCGGTGATAGCGGGATAGGTATAGAATTAGGTTTGTGAATTTTATTTGTGAAAAACATACAATCAATGTGTGACAGCAGTGTTTAAACAAGTTGAAGTTTTGTTATGAACTACAGAGTTGTAAACACAAACACCGACGACGATGAGAAGGTAAACGCAGAGTCCCCAGATGATGTATTTAAAAAGTTTGAACAAACGTAACATCTCGAGTTGGTTTTCCCGTTCCATTTCCAAACGTTTGATTTCCAATTTCAATTTATCCTCTTCCATCCTTGTTACAAATGGAACTTCATCCATCATATCCATCATGTTTGTGTTTTTTTGAAATTTTGAAAGAAGCGATGTTGATAGTTGAAGAGGCGAGGATGGAATGAGAGTTAAAAGAGGGAAATGTCGGTTAAATAAAGAAGTGGTGGGGGGAAAGAGCGTTGTTACATAGAAGTGGTGGGGGAAAGATGCTGCTCATCATTTGCCTCAGAAGTTGTGTCCGACTGTAGAGGGGTAAGAGGAGTAGTATTTAGTAAACTGTCTTCATCAGAATTTTCAACCTTATTACAAATAGGACAAGCGTAAGTTATTTCCAAATTCATTGTAATAGCGTTAAATTTATCTATAATTTCATTTAAAGCATTAAATATTTCTTGTAAATCATCTTTTGAGTTTATTTCAAAACTAGCATTCATTCGTGCCAATTGAGAAGTGTTCATTGTTAGAGAGTTGGCAATCGAATGAGGATTAGCGCCTAGGGAAGGGGGCTTATATAATGGCGACCTTGAGCAGGTGTTTAGGGAGGGGGGCTTTTTAGGGAGGGGGCTTCTATATTGGGGACCTTGAGCTTATGATTGAATAAAACGTTTAGTTCTTCTTCTTCTTCGTCTTTTAATTCAATTATTTGAACCGAAGTAGTTGTTTCATCCTCTTCACTCGATGAAGAAAACAATTCACCAGGATTTAAATATTGAACTACAATTCTGAACCATCTTATAGGATATTCGTCAATGACAGAAAGTAAGTTTTGAAACAATTCTTCCATCTCCTCCCTGTCAGTTATTATATGTTCAAACTTGATAAATTTTCCTTCCATGTTGTTAGTTAGAGTGTTGGAAGTGGAATGATTTAATATTATATAAAAATTAGAACTAATGGTGGGGGAAATCTCAAGGTCATCCAATTGAAGTTTTAAAAAAGAGTGTAAAACTGAAATTATACATTTGATGGTTCTACAGGATCGGAATACCAATCTGATCTGTATTTACATCTTTTTATCATATGTGTACAAAAATCATCTTGATGAGACTTGGTGCGTTGACAATGAGCAAGATCTAGAGGGTGAAATTTGAAACATCTTTGAGGACAACATGTATGAAAATATCTTGATTTGTAAAATTTGAAAGTTCGCAATTCCGGTGGCGGTAGTTGTTTTGTTTTACATTTGCAATAACAAGATCCGAAGAATTCACATTTAGTACAAGCTAACCCATCCACCATCATTGGTCCTAAATCTGTACACTGTTGTTCACAACAGTAACGAGGTTTGTACTTGTATTTTTGCTCTTCCATGTTGACGCTGCGGAGTCTAGTGAAAGAATAAGATTGTATAGTGATGAATAGCGAGTTTTATGTACTATGAAAAGTGGTAGGGGTAATTTCAAGGTCATCCAAATGGAGTTTTAAAAAATTATACCTTACAAGTGTAAGGATTATTGAAATTTAGGAAGTTTGTTTCTGTTTGTTTTCTTCAGACTTTTTTTCTCTCTCTGCCTTAGCCATAGCAATAAGTTCTTCTGTTGATAGTGGATGTACTTCAGGAAATTTTAAAATTAATTTAGCTTGATATCCTTCTTTAGTTAATACATCTAAATCTTGAGTCATTTGTTCAACAGTGTTATAATCCTTTCCATAGATTTTCCCATCAAGTTCAATATCATTCTGTATAACATTTTGTAGAATAGATCTTGTTGTGGCGAGAGCTGAGAAGCGAATGATTATTTATCAAACTGTTACATCCTTTTTATGAACTTGATATTGATCACGTGATTCCTTAGTTGTAATTTTATTTATTAAAAGTTATTCATCATTGGTAATACTTCTGGAACTTGACGTTATGTTGACCAGCTGGCGATGAAGAAGTTGTAGGTTGTGTAGAAAAAAATATTTCATCATCGCAATATTTTGTTTTAGTGAACATCCTTGTATTAGTAGCACTAACATCAACAGTTAAGTGATAACCACCGGTAAGTAAAACTCGCATTTCGTTAGTTAAATCTTCAAGTTGTTCAAAAGTAGTTATGGTGTTGGTATCATAAGATGCACACTTAACCTTTAGGGACATGTTGAAGTTTTGTATTTAGTGATAGAGAGTGAGATGTGTACGGTACGAAAGGTAGTCGTAGACTGATGAATTTAACAAGTTGATTTTCACTTTTATTATCACACAAAATTGGGTCAAGGTCATCCCATGGAATTTTTAAAAAAAGCAACATATTGTAATGTACAAACACATTACAATATGTTGCTTTTTTTATTTTTTTTTTTTTTAGGTTTATATCATATTTATTGAGAAACAAATACAAAGAAATATTTACAATCTTATGTACAAACTAATCAGTAGTAGGTGTTACATGAATTGTAAGTTCAGTAGAATTGTTTCCACTTGGTCCATGTGATACCAAATAGAGTGCGCCGGGTTGAATTATACGAAGATCTTCATTTTGTAGTAGTTGTACGAAGCGCTTTGGTAGGAAGATTTGAAATTTTGCTTCATCACCAATTGTATAAGGTGCCTCGCTTAATGTGCAATTTATAGCATCACCTACTGAAGTTTCCATCTTCTTTATTGTATGAATGATGTAGTGTTTTTCTTCTTTCAGCTCGGAACATTTTTTTGTAGGTAGGATTGTTGATTTTGAATGAGCGTTGAATTGTTCAACTAAATTTTGAAGTAAGTTGTTTGATGCCATCTTAATGTTTTTGCTGATGCTAATCTTCTTGTTAATAAGAATATCCGTTGGAGATGTTGTCTCTTCGGAGGTTCGAGTAATACTCATGCTGTGTCATGGTAGCGCTCTCACTTTTATTATCGAGAATACCCCCACCACTGACACTACCCCCACCACTGATGCTACCCCCACCACTTTGTTGAAGGAAATTATTCAAGCGGTAGGCATTCTTCAAAGCACACTGTGACCTTCGATGTTTAAAACTTTTTGATGAAATACAAAGTTCATTAAAGTAGCATTGGAAATCTCTATCTATTATTGCATTTATCACTTCATTGCTTGTAAATGATTGTATCCAATTTGCTTTTTCCAATCCTCTTGTGTAGATAGTTTTAAACTCTTTACAATAATGATTCATAATATGCGGCATCATGTTATAATGAATAAAACCTTCATCCCATTTTAAGTTATGAAAATGTTTGTTTAACCATTTGTTTGTAACTTTCGCTTTAGTTGTTAGTTTATTGAATGGAAATGGAGGTTTGAACAAGTAATGATAAATTAAAGATGTGTTCATATCCAAAATTACTAATTCTTTAATAATGAAATTTCCATCATTCCCTCGAAAAGCTTGAAATTCAATTATACCTCTTTTAACTTCCATTAACTGTGATGCAGTAGAAAACGAAACCCGTTTGTTCATGATGAAGTCTCATCCACAACTGACTGTTATTACAAACACGATTGTTCTTCTTTTATTTCTTGCGCTTCTTCGTTTATATTAAAATTGGTGTGATAGTTGTTTAATTGTCTCCACATATCCACTTCTTGAGGTATTCGATTAAAAATTGAAGTATCCACAGGACCATATAAAATTGGAATGAATGGTTGTCTGTCCAATGTATCGATTAGATAATCTTTAATTATTGTACTTGAAAATACTAGTTGTTTTAAGTATCTAGTGACAGGACCGGTAGTACAACTTAAAGTGTAAAATTCTTCTTTAGTGAAATGTAATTTTACATCATGTCTAGTTAAATCTTTGAAGCGAACAACTTGTCCCCCACGATGTTTGATTATATCAACTTCAATATTTGATTCTAATAAACTTAATCTTGTTCTTTTTCCAAATGTGTTGTTAGTTAAATAACATTCCAAAAGATGTAAATGTTTCATTAGAGAATCCCAAGAAGTTTCAGTAAAGATAACCATTTTACTTCCTTGATTTAACATAACAATTGGTGAATAATCCAATGATTTTACAATTCCAACAGATATACTTTTTGTCATGCATGAAGAAATAGGGTAGAAAATTCGAAGAAATACTTCTGTTAAAATATTTGTTGTAATGTTAACTTCAACCTTTTTTCTTTTTACTTCTTTTTCATCTTCTCCTTCTTCTTCTTTCTTGTTATGTTTGTTAAACTTGAGGAATTCATCCATTTCTTGTTCAACTTGCTTTTCTATATCAGAACTATTTTCATCCATTAGAGGTGTATTTTCTTCTCCGTTAGTAGAATTCATCTTGCGAACGATGTTTCCCAAACGACGGTTGAAGATAGAATGAAGTTTCTACTAGGTAATTTTCTGCTTTTATATTTTTTGTAAAATTTTTGAAATTTATACAATTACATAATTGTTTATTTTCAACTTGTGTTTTATAAACAAAATTCTAACCTTAAAAATTGAGGAAGATAATTCTAACCTCAATATTTTGCAGTAGTTGTACTAATTATTCTTAAAGTACATTCTTCACTATTCCGGTCAGTGGTGTGTAAGTAACTATTTTATCATGTAGAATTAGACAGTATGCCGAAGTTCCATCCGCTACTGGTTCTTCAAATTCCATTTCAATTTTTATATCCACACTTGATGATTTTACTGATTCATTTTGTTTTGAACAATCGATTACAATTATTGGAGCTTTGGAATAATACTGATCAGGTGATAATAGTGGTGTATTAGTCTTTCCATAATATGATGATTGAAATCTTGCATACATATCATATAAAATGGAAAAACGTTTTTTGCTAAACATGACATTTAAATTGTCATATGGAAAGAATTGAGAGTTTAAGAAAACTTTACAATTCTTTATTTTACAGTGATCAAATTGACCAGCATTTGCAGTAATAACATCTTTTCGCTTAGTTTGAAAACCGAGTATTATGTACCTTGCACGTTCCAAGTAAGTTGATGTTTTGACGGTCCATGTTTGTCGTTCTGTTTGGGGTAATGTAGGGTATTCATGAAATTCCCAACTTCGGAATGGCATTACAATGTCACGGTCAGATTTTAACTTTCTTAACAATACGATTCTATGTTCATCAGCCAATCTTACATGAGGTACTCTCCAAACAACTTTATCCAATTGTAGTTGCCATTCCAGTTTATCTTCCGTAGTTGCAGGGTCTGCAAGTATTAAGTCCTTATTAGTTGAAGATCTGAGTAATACTAATTCTTGTTTAACATTTATTATAACCCTTTTGTAATCTTCAGCAAATCCTAAAAGCAATCGTAAAGGTACATGAAAATCAAAATGACCGTTGGAAGCAGGTGTTATAGTGTCTTTATCAGGAGCAACCCATCCGGCAGTGACTATTGAATTCTTCTCATGTGGTGTTAATGATGTTAATCCTTTTAATGTAGTTGTTATACCAACCTTTTTTGTTGAATCAACTGTCACCCCTGATATCTCATATCTTATTTCATCAAAAAGATATGCCATTGGGTTATTTATAAAAGGAACTGTTGAAGCAGTTTTTCCATCCAATTTTAATACCCTTCCTTCGATGTACAAATAACTTTCACATGGTAATGTGTAAATATCTTGTTGTTGAATGGGAATTCTTATTTCATCATTATTGTTTAATTTTGATGAAGTGTAAGGGTTGTGTGTGTGATATTCCTTCTCCCATAGTGTTTCGTCGAATGTCGGTCCTTGAGATATATCCAGGATATCCATCGTTGTTAAGTTTCAATCCAATCTTTTGTAGAAAACGAATGTTGTCTGATGTTAACTCTTCCAATGTCGAGGAGCTACTGAGCTCCCGACTCTTCCGTTGTGGTTTAAATGATAATCCCATGTTGATTTTTATGTCGCCGCTCTGATGTGTATTCGTATAGTAATTGTTTCTCCTCTAAAGTCAACACTATGACCGTCTTGATCCAATATGTTCAGCACGATGTCTGAAATGAAACTGGTGTTTAACGGTAGGTATATCAAGTTTTGTGGCTTCTCAACAATTTTAAAACCTGGAGCAACTGTTGGATAAAATGTATGTAAAATATGCTGATTTACTCCTTCTCTATATGATCCATGTATAATATTACATGTTACATCAATACTATTTACTTTTAATATTGTAACAGTTGTATTACCTGAATGAGTAGTTTCAGGAGTTAAGATTTTCTTTTTTGTATCTGTAAATCCAAGTAAACTGCCAATAGAGTTTTTCATTCCGACATCGATATAATATTTTGAAGTTATTTCTGCTTTTAAAGTATTATTGTTTCCTTTAACGGTGATATTTTCTTCTCCGAGTTTTTTCTGTAGTAATTGGTTTATATCATCAATTTCATAAGCTCCAGTAGGAAATGTAATTATTTTCAATTCTGAGTATTTTCCTGCAGCATCCTTAGTTTCATAATAATGTAGTAAATTGTTTTTTCCTTCTGTAACATTAGGAATTGAATTGTAGGTAGTCAAATCAAGTAATGCAGCTTCCCATAATCTTTCTTTGGATAAACGCAATGCTGGGAATAGAGTACTTTTTAATGTGGATGAATTTCCACTCAGTGACACTGTATACGATGACATCTTAAAGGTGACTGACACTTTTCGCTAGAAACTCCAAACATAAATGTCCACATATTTCAGTATTGTTAGGTTGTTCTCTTTTGTAATTGTAAAAAATGTTTTTGGAGTTTTGAAAATAATGTTGAAGTTCTTTAGGTGGTGGTAGATTGCCAAAACTGTCAAAGTAGTAAACGGTTTGTCCGAGCTTTTTATAGCATACCCAATGAGTGCCTGGACCATAGGTGGAATCCAAATTTACTATTCCAGTTTCATTTTTCCATATTTTAGTTGGTAATGCATCTTTCATAAAAACTCCTCGAAAGAATGGTATTTTCAAACATTTTACATAATCATTTAACTGATGATTAGTTAAGGCTTTATTTGGAATTATCAATTGATTTTTTTTATTTAGTACACACGGTACGGTCTTAGGTATAAACCTGCTCCGTTTTTTACCATTGACCAAACAGAAGCCTTTTTTACTTTTGCTTTACGAGTTCTACGACGTCTCTTTCTAATATTTCCACCTTTTTTGGGAGCTCTTCTTTTTGCAGGTCTTCCTCTGCGACGTCGTCTTCCACCACCAAACTTAGCTTTTGTCTTCATGGCTGTTGTTACTGCCCAAGCCGCTGCTTTTTCTGCAATACTTGCGTCACTTGATTTTACTCTTTGCCAAGCTTTTTCTGCTAGAATTTTATCTGCTATTGATCTATTTGTTGAATCTTTAAACTTTGAATATGCTATATCGTGTTGTTTGCAAGCTTGATCTAATTTATTAATTCCAGGATCTCCTCTTGCTAAACGTTTTGCCAACTTAGTTCCAGGTCCACAATATTGATAACCTCCATGAATATGTAATTCGTATGGTAAAGCGTCTATTGCTCGATTTACAACAGCACCAATAGGTATCCGTCTAAGCAGGGATAACGCAGTTGAAGTTATACCACGTCCTCTCTTGTTGCTGTCTTGATGATGACTGAGTGATACGGCCTTCATTATGTAGTCTTATATAAACTGGTGTGTTTACTCCACAAGATACATTACATAAATGAATAAGTTATGTATAATTTTTTATATTTAAACACTTAGTTATTCAAATTAATTATATATTGATTTATAATTCTATTTTTAATCCAAGCTTCCCGTTCATCGGGTTGAATTATCACATGACTCGTTGTACTAGCTATATGATTATGGGTATCAATAAGTAAATTGCCCACTATTCTTATTAAACAATCTAAATTTACAGCATCTTTTGGATGTTGAGGATCATGTAATTGCATAATACGTTTATCATTACATGTGTAAGCTGTTGAATCACTTTTTGATGTTTTTATGACTTGTCCAATAGTAGCAGCATCATTTGAATCTTCGCCTGGTAAAATATTAATTATTTTCTTCATCTTTGCATCATATTTGGTCCCAAAGTGTTTATCCCAAGTTATTGTTTGTTTCATTGTAACACAATCATTTGCTTCGTAACCAGGATAAATATCTTTTATTCTTCTATTACGACCATTGTATGTACCTAATGTACCACCAGTAGCAATTAATGTTTGCACCATTAGAGGTACATCTGTATCTTTTATACCAAATCTTCCATTTGTTATTGTTTTACGTCCTGCATTCCATTCATCATTATTTCCTTGCATTAAATCAAACTTTTCATTTCCATGTATAAATTTATCTCCCCGCTTTAATACGGCATCTTCATGTTTTACAAAATTGGATGTTTCCTTTTTTAATTCTTTAGATAATTGTTCTATAGTAACAGCATCTTTTGGTTGAGAACCAAACTTTACATTTGTCAATGTTTTACCATGACAATCGATTTCATTAACATCTTGTAAAATACAGTTGTCCTTGATGTATTTTAGGTTTACAGCATCACCGTCTTCCTTTGGGTATCCAATGTCATTTATAATAAATTTATAAAAAGAATATCCATGTTCAGTTTTTTCCGGTATTATAGAATGTAAATATTCTTTATTAACTGAATCTTTATCATTTTTGGGATTTCCCACGTTGGTTATTCTATAATTTCCAGCATCATATGTTTGTCCATCTTTTAAGTTGTTACCCCATTGCAATTTTAAAGTATTTGAAAGTTCAGATGATAAGTACTCTTTAGTAATTGCATCAGAACCTTCAGTTGGTTTACCAACATTAATTAATCTATGTGATTCAACATCATAAGTATTCTTATGTAATTTCAATGATGTTGAAGTAGCTTCTTTTACTGTCTTTAAATTTGCTCCATCAGTATCTTCTTCTGGATCTTTAACTAATTTTAAACGTTTATTACTTATGTTATAGTCACCTTCAGGTGTTTGCGGTAATCCGCTTCTTTTTCTGTCTTCTCCAACTTGCACTCCTAATGCGGAGTAGCGTCCGAACTTGTCGACGCTCATGTTAGAACTGATACATCTTATACTTGTAACTTCTTTATATTTGCGGACAATTATACAATTATACCACGATTTTTAAGTTCATCAACTAGAGCCACCCATTCATTATTTAAACCAGTATGACCGGCTTCCATAGCTTCATGCAATAGTCTCATTCTGTCAACTAATTTATTGATGTCGTTGTAATAGATAACATTTGTATTGTATAGATTTTTCATTAATCCTTTACCAGATGTTGAAGTATCTCCTTTACTCTTTTTACCATGTTGTTCAAGAAGTGATAAATCCATAAGTGATAAAGATTTTCTTTTTAAAGGTTGTCTCACAGCTGGTGTGGTACGTAATGTTGGTAATTTTCGTGGAGGAAACAATTTTTTTATAACAATACTATATTTTGTTGCACGTGAACGATTAATCATTCCATCCTTTGAGTAGTTTCTTTTATGAGCGTTAGTATTTTGTAAAATTTCTTTAAAAGTATTTAAATCTTTTGCTGAATATTTTATTGGTATATTTTTAAAAATTAATTCATATAATCCTTTTGTTCCTTTATATCTATGGTCACCAATAATGATATAATCGTCTTGAGTTACTTCAAGCTTAGAGTTACCAATTTTCAATTCATTTCCATCAATTCTTGCTCCATATACATGTGATTTACTTAAATTTGGATTTGATTTCATGTCATGTAGCATTTTCATTATATATTTTCGTCCAAGAGGTCCATGTTGTAATATATCACTACTCAATTGAGTTAAATTTGGAATAGATTGTTCTGCTTCAGGTATTGGCTGGTCTTCCTTTTCAACAATTGATTCTTCTTCATTTTTTGTTTCTTCTTGTTCACTAGCACTTGTATATGAATCATCATCATCATCTTCTTTTTTTAATGCTTGTACTTCTTGTTTAGAAACTGGTAGTAAAACATCTCCTTCATAACGAGGTTTACCAATAGTTTCTGATATCTGTTTTAAAGGTTCTGTGATAGGTTTAAATGTATTCTCTAAAAATTCTTCTCTTTCACTTAAACCCATCCTTAATGCACGATTCTTTATCCTAATAGAATCACTGAGTGATTTTATTTCTTTTAATAGTTTTTCTTGATTCACCATGTTTACACTGTGAAGTTCAAAGTGTTACTAGATGTAGCATAGGTAGTTCAACGTATTAATACAAATTTATCCAATCCTATACGATATCTACCATTTTTAATATCTTCTTCTTTCATAATAACGAGAAATCCATATTTTTCATTCCATGCTTTACCACACATTTCTTTAAATTTATCAAATGGCATATCCGCATTAACATGATCATTATATATATGCTTTAAATTTGTCTCATCTTGCTTAAAGATGATCAACATATTTGCATTGTCTCTTATAAGTTGTTTTGGAATTTTACTGTATGTTTGACCAATATAAATGCTATCAATATTATTATGTCTTCCCATAGCAAAATAATTTCTTATAGTATCATGATTTTCACAAGAAACATCGTCAAATATAAAAATGGAAAATGGTTTTGCTTCACCTGGTTGCATTATTGTTTCACTAGCATTAAACTTGTAGAAATTCACTTCAGGTACACTTGCAAGTATTTTATCTAATAATTGATATTTTGGTTGTTGCAATGATTTTGAAAAAATATATATATTGTTAAAGCGTAAACCTTTAGGATTAGTTATAAGGTTAAAGACAACATTAGTTTTTCCACAATTTGAAGGACCAGTTATTAAACATCTTATAGTATTTGGTAGTAATTCACCATGTTTACCATGATTTAACTTATTATTGTCAACTGTCAATTCATCAATATTATTAATATTAAATCGATCTTTTTGTTGTACAATCTCCATCTTGTTTAAAGGTTAAACACATAATGAGCTATTTAATAACTATACCAAGTCTTTTGAAGGAATCCAAGAGTCTTCACTTTTATCAAATCCTAACCACCTAACTTTAACCATATCCTTTTTCCTTTGTAAAACCTTTTCAACAAGATATACATCACCAACTGTTGATTTTAACAACTCATGTCCATAGAATCCACCTTGAAGTAATTCACCCTTATTATCCTTTAAAATGTAAGTTTCAGGTATAGTTGGTTGCACTTTATAAATTGTAAATACTTCATTAGTCCAATTTGGCAGATATCTTTTACTAAATACACCTTTGTATTTACTTATACGAACTTTATCATTAACCTTAAACTTTTTTGGTTGTAACTTTTCTATTTTTGGTGTTGTATTATTTTTGATGCGTTGTAATACAATTTTAGCATTAGCACTGTTTACTTGGATAGGTTTCATTCCAATGGTGCGATGATATTTGTTGTTATACTCTTTTATAAGTTGTGGTAATATGTCATACCACACATATGATCCTCGTTTTGAAAATTGTTTATACATAGCTCCTTTTAATGTTCTATTATCTATCTTTCAATTATTGAAGCTTTAACTTCAGAATTTGTAGAATAATGATTTATTTTATATTTTTTCATCAAAGCTCCAAAATCTTTATTAAAATATTCTTTTCCATCATCCGTTTGTAAATGTTTAATTTTAAATTTATTTCTTTGTATTGTTGTCTCCATAGCTTTGGTAACACTTTTACCAGTCTTGTCCTTCAAGGGTAAAGCATCAGCTATTTTAGTAAAACAGTCTATAATTGTTAAAATATATTTAAATCCTTTGTTTAATTTACTGTGTGGTATCATTTCAATAAGATCAGCTTGGTAAAGATCATTCATTCCTTTAATGATTGTACTTCTTCTTGGAAATCTTCTTCTTGCTGGTTTATGTAGTTCATTTACAATCTTATCCTTTACACTTTCCATCTTAAAGTGTTGCTTGCACACTGTTTGTAGAAATACTGATCCATACAATGGTTTATTCTCTTATATATAGTTGAAATATAGGTCAAGGTCATTTAATATTAGTGTAAAAAAGAGGGAACATGGCATTGAGCTTGCCATGTCCCCTCTTTTTTACGGAAAGGAAAAAGGAAGAAGGTAAAGGACGAAGAATAGGTTTACTGGTCGATAGGGTTTAAGGAATAGTGGCCAAATGGTAGAGTATTAATTTTATCTTCTAAAATATGTCGCTTGTCATCTTTGTAGCTTAATGCCCACTTTGTTTGTTTGACACTAAAAAGTTGGTGGTTATAACTTCTAATAGTGTTAAATGTTGCAGTTGTTTCAACATTTTCAAACAAACATCTTTTATAATGTTGAAACTGTACGTTCTTCTTTAGGAAAGATGTCTTTATTCCTTTAGCTTTTTTTGTGACTTGATATTCATTCCTTTCATTTATGTACAGTTGAAATGAATAGAGTTTAGACATTAATGCTACAATTTCCATCATCGGCACACCATTTGTTTCATCTTTAAATTTTCCCAATACTTTTTGTTTTTGTCATAGTCGTAATTTGGATGGTCCTTAGGATAATCGGAAAAATCAAAATCATCTTTATATACAAAGGTCCGTAAATCCTCATACATGTCATTTGTTTTAATCCAGTAAATAAGTGCATCCGTATCCATATATACAATACCAATGTTATCTCTTCCATAATAATTAACCATCTTCTTATAATGAAACTCGTACATGTGTGTTTTAGAAATATCCAATATTGACATTCCAAGATATAAAGGACGATCCAATACAACTGATTTTTTGTTCATAGAAATGACGACAAGATTTTCATTTATAATTACCGATGAACCAAAGTTTGGTTGTTGCACTAGTTTCTGTAATTTTACTGGATCAGTTACTAATTTGATATTCTTATGTTTCCTTTTGTTTTCTAAAGTTTTGCCAAATATTGCATTGTTCATCAGTTTGAAAAAATCTTTTTGAAAACTTGATGTAGCAGCAGCTCTTCTTCTTGTGTTGTTGTCGATGTACGGTTTCAGCCAACAAGATTGAGAGAATTGTAGTATTCGATTAATTTTTGTAATTTTTAATCCCAAGTCTAAAGCCTGTTGTATCATCCAATAATGTCCAACATACCTAGACTTATTGTTTAAAGTCATTAATAATTTTGGCCATCTTCCAGTAGGGGAAATTTCAGTCTTTGGAAGAAGTGGTAAATCGTAATGATGATCATGAAGATGTTCAGGATATTCAAAATCGACGTCAAAAATGTAACCAGTTTCACCATGCTTTGGTATATCCATTATGTTTCCAATTGATTCTGGATCTATCCATTTAAAATTATCATATGGAAGGGGATTTGACATTGCCCATCCGTATAAGTTATTTGCATCGAAATAACCTAGAAATGTTGTTGGTTTTGATGCATCATAATCGGGCAGATACTTATTATTAGCCTTAACATGTCTGGTTACACTTTGTGTCAATCCCCCTCGAACTCCTGATTCTAACATTAAAACCATATCTATATCAGTAAGAAGTTGTAATTTACAATTTGTTTCTTTCAACATGGCTTGCCATGCTAGTCCAGGTGAAGTGTATGAATGAAGAGGGTCCAATCCATATGCTGCAAAACATGTATTTCTAAATTCTTCCATTATATCACATAATAAAGTTACATCTAATTTAACATAAAAATCTGAATATTCTCCCAATGTTGTAAATCCTAATTCATTCCATACTTTACATGCATGATCATAATCCTCTTGAGATATGTCCATGTCGTATAGTTTACTTTTAAATTCTTCTTTTGGCGGAAGTGATGTTTCATTAAACTTTTCTAAACTGTCTATATAATCATATGGGAAAACACCTTTCCGAAGTACGAGATCCAGTTTGTCGTTACTTACAATCTTTTTTGTTTCAATAAAATCTTGTTTCCTTAAATTTTCAGAAAGTTTAGACAAACTCGACGGCATAAATCGGTAGGAGTCTAAAAATCTTAATTTGACATTTCCAACTGTTTTAGAAAAACTTATAAATTTTTCTGAAGTTTCAGCCAATACATCTATCGAACCATCGTCTCTTCCTAATTCAGGTATTATAAAATGAGCATCATACCCACTGAGGTTATGGAGAACCACAGGAATAAATAGTGGTAAACGATAGCTCAAATTACATTTATTACAAGCAGCACCCCTGTAATAACCTGTAAGGTGGTCATGATCTTTAACTTTATAATTGTCAATGGTAAATTCATTTTTACATAAGAAACAATGAGTTGCATTTTCATGTTGAATTTCCTCTTCTTCCTCCATCGGTTTCATTGGTATAATATTTGTATATAATCTTTGTACATTTTCAGCTATTAAATATAAATGGTCAAGAAATATTGTTTCCACATTTTCACCACGATATACTAGAGGTTCTGAAGTTAATCCATATTGGTTTAAATGTTCTTCTGATAATGTTGATTTAACCATTAAACAAAAACTATTTGGTTTATGCATTTGATATTTGACACTTTTTCTAGCTTCACAATTTTCATCTTCTATAGGAATTAGTGTTGATTCAAAATCAGCATATACAACTATAGGGATACGATATTGATGATGAACTTTTTGAAATGTAATAAATGCTCTGCTTTCTGAAGGTAAAATAATTTTTGCTTCATAATTATTGTTACATAATCTTTTGTGCTCTTGTAACCATTCCATTCCTTGTCTTCCTTCTCGTTGGAAATTAAAACATCTTTTGCAGATCAGCTTTTTGTTTCGATTTTTTGAAAGTTGTTTATTAACAAGAGAGTCAAATTTCTTTATATACACATAATGAGATACATCTCCTTGTGTTAGTAGTAGTAAATCTGTATGATCTGCTAGTTCTTCTTTAGCAATACGTAAAGGATAAACTTTATTTGAACTATCTAATCCAAAAACATTAATAGATGTGCCGGGATTTTTCTTCTCAAATTTTGATATATCTTTTAGTGATACAGGATAACTAATTCCTTGAAAGTTATATCTATATCTTTGATTTTCATAGTGCTGGTTTGGTTCATTACAATGATTTGGTACAAATTTACATGTCATCGCATATCTAAAACATTCGTTATCTTGATTTTTCACATTAACACATGATCTTGTATCTTCAATTATTTTTGGTAAACGAATATAACTAGATCCCATTAGTCCATATCCATGTTTATGAACTCTTATATTTAATCCTTCAATACTTATAAGACTCCACCCTGATCCTCGTCCTTCATGTTCCTGAATTTTAGTTAATATTTCTTCTATACATTTTTCAACTATTGAATCAATGTCTGAACTTCCTATGATAGTTTGATTTTTAGTTATAAATCCTCTTGGTGATAATTCTTCTTGTACATTTATAAACATAGCTTCTAGTAGTAATCCAAATTTGAGAAAATTCAATCTTTTTAATTCTTCTTTTAAAGTTCTACTGATGATTGGTTTTGCTTCTCTAATAAATTCTTCTAAGTTTAAATCTTCATTTTGAATCTTATGATGCATTACTACCTTTCCGGGTAAAGCTGATACTTGTAAATTTGGTAAAGTTGTTGTAGGTCTTGCTGTTATTTCATTTTGTTCTTCTTGTTCTTCTTGTTCTTCTATGTTGTTGTGAATTAGTTCCTTATGTATTTCTAACAGAATATCATCATTAAACGATTCCAAACATTTATCGCAATGATACATGTTTGGTGGTGTTCACTCTTCAAAATTTCGCCAATAAATGAAATGAGCTCTCCCTTTCCTTCTTTTATAATAGTTCCCCCACTACTATTTCATCTTCTTCTTCACTTTCAGAAGAAAACAAACGTCTTGGACAAAATATTAATCTTCTACTAACAGATTCTTCATTAATATTCTCTATATGAATTGGAGTTTCAATATGTATTTCTTCATATTCAAATGATGACGAAGACTCTGATATTACTACATCCATATCCAAATTTTCATTCTCCACATCATTGGCATTTTCTTCTTCTGATGTTGTTACATCCACATCCATATCATTTATAGTTTCTACTTCTGAAGTTTCGCTATTATTTTCATCTTCTTCCATATTTAAATCCTCTAATTGAATTTTATACAATATTTCAATCATAGATTTCCTTGGATAATCGGTGTTGTCTACAGGAGCCATTTCCAGTAAATGAGGAATAACTGTTTTTGATCCGGCTTATATGATATTTTGCTAAGTATGTCAAGGTCATTTTTGATTAAGCGAGAACTGGGAATAGATCACTAAGCAGCATGATGATTCATTACTACAAAGTGATCTATTCCCCATTCTCTAAGAAGTGTCCAATCAATAACCAAAGTCCAAATTCATTTTTTTGTTTAATTTAAGTCTTTTACATCTTCTTCTTTTATTACACAATTTATAGGTTCATTGTACGATGTTTCAATATGTTGTTTTATCTTGTGCTCCAGCTCTTCTATTCTTGCTTCCTTTATCATTAATTCCGATTGTAAGTAACTGATGTAATCAGCCGCCATGTCTACCGTTCTTGATCTTATTTCTCCTAACTTAACACCAGGAATCAATCTCTGTAGTTTGTAAAATCTCAACCTTATTCTTGACTCTCTTACTTTAGCCATTTCTCGAAATCTTTGTTTTCTATCTTCTCCTTTGCTTGTGGTCAAGTCCATACTTCTGACAAGTTTACTTTCAGAGTGATTCCTCTACAGTAGGCTTCTCCTTTATACACTTTCCCCCACCATTTTCAATTTCCCCCACCCTACTAATGTAGGTCAAGGTCATCCAATATAACGCGAGAACGAGGAATAGAGCACTAAGTGGCATGTTAGTCCATTACCACAAAGTGATCTATTCCTCGCTCTCTATTCTACATCTACTTTTTTTTTCATTTTACTATTTTATTATTTTTTTTTTGTTTTTCTTGGGGGGAATGAGTGTTTACTTCTTACAATGTTCATTCTTCTTCTCCAACTTTTCAATTTTTTCTAACAATTCCAACAAATATGCATTGGTTGCTTGCAAAGTTTGTATTCTAGTACATCCCACTTTAATAGAGGGAACTGTTAACTGTAATTTTGTAAATTCTATCCTTTCTCTCTTGCACCTTTCTCTCATGTATGTGTTTTTCCTGATTCTTCCTGATTGAGCTGATATTAACTTATTACACTCCAAATGGGGTTTTGATACTTTAAATACTGATGTACAAAAATTAGTTGATGTTGTCGGCTGTTGATTTTCATAGAAATTTTGTGTTGAAGTAATAGTTTGCTGATTTCCATAACAATTTATACTTGAAGTGGCCGGTTGCTGATTTTCATACCAAATTGAACTTGAAGTACTAGGCA
>JAQYXR010001220.1:0-38224 GCA_030545055.2 Neoaliturus tenellus | reverse complement strand
CTGTCACTGTATGAGCTGATCTCGAAACACTTAGGCAAACAGTGAAGCAGTGAAGTTAGGCATTACCAAATCCTTTTTCAATTTAATTCCAGTAACAGCATGATTACGTTAACCCCTCATATAACCCCTCACATCTGCCAGATTGCGTATATCTTAGATGTGCTCATGTGTCGGGCCCCACAACACAGACTCCGGATGATAATAGGCCTACTCAAGAAACTCTAGGTTTCATTTCACCATTCCCTTTATAACAAGCAGTTATAAAATAACACCAAAGAAATTAATACAAACCAACATACTCCAACTTTGGACCAGAATAGAAGAACCTCATGGCAGTATGTACTGGGTCACTGGGTGGATTCGTGCTGAATGCTTGGGTCTGCTCGCATCCCTTGTTTTGTGCAAAAACCGACTGCAGATGGAGCAAGCAGGCGAGCACGACACTGGAGAAGCGAACCATAGTGAACTAAGTCAACCAGAGTCAAGCTCACTTAGAACAGTATCTGCTTGACCTTGCTTGCCTTGCTTAAAGGATAGTGTACTGCAGGAATTTAATTAAAATTAAAGGACGATTAAGTGTTTTACTTTTATAACATCACGTACTACCACTTTGAATTTATCTTCAAACAGGTGTTAACGTGTGGACTCAACTATGCATGATAATACTCAAGGAACTCAACAAGATTTCATTTGACCACTTCATTAATAACAAGCAGTTATAAATTACAGTAACACCAAAGAGATCGATATACACAGAATAAACACCGAGACAAACCCCAACTCGATACCAGAACAAAAGCAAACTTAAGAGAGAGTGTACTGGGTCGATTCTTTCACGATGCTTGGGTTCGTGCAAAGAACCGACTACAGATATAGCATAGCACAGGCAAGTACAAACCAACAATGGCGATGCGAACCATAGCGAACTGAGTTGAGCGGAGTTAAGCACATTCAGCACACTTAAGTGCTCGACCTTGCTTGTCTTTATTCGACAATAGAGTACTGCAGGTTACAAACACTGTTACTGCAGACTAATTGCTATATTTCTCATTTCTAACTCTCGATATATATTTTTGAGATATTTAAAGCATTTTTAATTAGGCCTATGCATTTTCCTGATTTTGAGCGTTTAGTGTCAAAACAACAGATCTTTAAAAAAATCTAAATAATATTTTTGAAAAATATTTTTACAAACTTACAGTTTTGGTCATATGACTCTGCCTTATGTTCGCTTGTTAAACCTCAAAACCAAATTTAATTGCATAAAAAAATATTTAGTTTTTATTATTTTTTAAGTTAAGGTCCAGTGACTATGTGGTTGGTCCAACTGAACAATCTGTGAGATGTTTTTTGAAGATCTTCAAAAGAGCTACAGTTCCTATTGGGAAATTTGCTAAAAGTAAATACCCTCATCGCAGCAGACCTGCTAAACTCAGTGAATTTGGAAAGGAATTTGATATTTTGTATTTTAACCATAAACACCATACGGATGAGTATATGTAAGTTTACTGCCATGGGATGTTGTTGAAAATAAAAAATGTTGACCATATGAAACCATACCAAGTTTCATCAATACAGTAGAAGCCCTCAAATCCGGCCACCTCGGGACAGGACCATCGGCCGGATTTCAAAATGGCCAGATTAACTGGCGGTTTATTAAACGTGTTAAATAGAGACCTGTGTTATATGTGTATTCCAACAATGAACTATTAGGATGTATTTAACAATGAAGGATAGCACACTTGCCCAATCAATGTAATGTATCAACTTTTTAACCATCATGATTCTCAGAAGTTGTACCGCTGAAATGACGATAAGAAACGGACAAGGGGTCGCTAGAAATGAACCTGCGCTTAACAGACAATAATACTGGTCTTCTGTCAACGAAGGCCCTAACAATGGGACCGTAAAAGCGACAGAATTTGTGTAGTTACCTAACCTCAACGATCAAACCGCGTAACACCCAACAAAAAGATAAAAATCACAGATAGAACACTAACAAAAAGTTTTAGAAGTTATTCGTAGCCAAATAGTCCAGAAAATGCCAATTGAACTGATATATGATAAATGATTTTTTTAGTGACATATCATGGGAAAAGTTTACTCTTGTATATTTTTTCCGTGGGAACGTCCGGGGCTGAATATTTCATTTCCGGAATACCGCGGCCGGATTATCCGGCAGTCAAACCATCCGACGCCGGGCTAGAGGGCTTCTACTGCATAAGTTTATAAATAAAGGAGTTTGCCTATTCTCCTTATGATTGACATGGAAAAAGAGTATGCAGGTTTGCTGCCATGATAATAACAAATACTTCCGTCACAGCAGACCTGCGTACTGAGAGAATTTCCTACAGATTTTGATATTTTTATTTTACCCACAAATACCATGGGGGTGAGTATGTTGGTTTTGGAAGCATGTATAAGTTGTACCTTTCCTAGTGAATTTACATACCAAATTTTATCAAGCTATGCCAAGAAATGAGAAAGATAGAGAGTTTTGTTTATTTCCCTAAGAATAACATGGGAAACTTATTTTTGGATTTTCTGCATAACCATTTGAGCTTTTAGCCAGATCAAAAATTCAAAATACTAAATTGTTTGTTTTTTAGCTGTTTTAAATGGTTCAGGTTAAATTTGTGGAATTTGATAAATTAAGGCCAAAAAAGCCCAAAACCTATTTTTTACGATTTAGAAAACCCTTAAAACCCTGCTAAGAGTCTGCACTACCTGCGTCATCTTGGATTTTTAGTCCCATAAGAACAATGTTAAATTCAAAAAATTACTGTTGTCTTTGAAACACCATATTTCAATAATCTTACATCGGATTTGCATGAAACTTGAAAATGTTCACCATAAGGGAATAGCGGAGTGCATGACGTGGATAGATTTTCAATAAACCTACCAAAAATTGTTTAAAAGTGGTTTAAAAATGGTGTAAAATATGTTTATATTTTATTCGTTATTCGAGTGGATAATTTTTTTAATTAAATTTCTATCACATCAAGCACTAGATACTATGGTAACATTTAAAATGACATTAAGTTTGAAATTTTCCGGAAAAACAAACTCACAGTAATGTTTCAAATTTAACATTGCTCTTATGGGACAAACTGCCGAGATGACGAAGGTAGTGCAGACTCTTAACACCGCCCGATCATTCTGGTTTGTGAACTCGATAAATTAAATGCTGCCTTACACCCCAGAATCAAATTTGATCAAAATCTGAGGTTTCGTTCCAAAGTTATCATGTTCACGGACACATTTAACTTATATTCATAAAAGAGGGAATATGTATGTATGTTGTTGCCTATGGACTCCAAAACCGCTCGACAGATTGCAATGAAACTTTCAGGCATTAATCAGCATTATTCAAGGATGGTTTGTGTGTAGTTAAAAAGGTGCAAATCTGTCCAAAGGGCTCTGACCCAGAGGGCATACAATAGTTTGAAAAAATCTGAAAATCTATATTTTGTCTTTTTTTATTGGTTGTTAAGAAACAAATTCAATGAAAAATTATAATTTTAGGTATTCCAGCGATTTTTTATATATAAGGTGAGAGTAACAGCGAGTAAGAGTAGCAGATGAGATAAACCTGATGGCCCGAGTGAATGTAGCGAACGAGCTTAATTACCAATCAAATGAATTCAATCACGGGTCAAAGCTGTAATGGGAAACAGCTTGTATAGATATATATATATATATATATATATTCATTCCACTCACAAAAATGGTCAGTTAAGCATAAACAAACATATTCCCAATATGGCGGACAAATAATAATTTTTTTTTTTAAATTGATGATATTATGAAAAATATGATCTTAAAACAATATTTTAAGACATTTTTATTCATAAGATTATTTTATTTTACTAAATGGTTTAGGAGAAATAATCAATTAAAGTTAGCCCCATGTTATATTCTTATGGGACTAAAAATTAACTTCAACTGCCTGTAGCTCCCTAACCATTAAGTTTAGAGAAAGGTGTCAATGAATGAAAAAAATCTTCAAATTGCGTGGTAAATCCAAAAATGACATTATAATTGGGGGTTCATATTTAAAATTTTTTATTTGACTGCCATATTGAAAAATGGCAGCCCATTTACAAAATATTTATTTACTTAATTTTAAACTTCTTTAAAAACAAGGGAGTGTTCCTCTTTTAAAGTTTACTGTAAGATGTATATTTTACAAAATCCCAATAGTGGCACAGTTAAAAAACACCCTGTATAAACAAATATATGAATTTAAATGAACGGAGTTTATGGTTTCTGGGACAAAAAACAAAAAAAGTAACATGGTCCAGGCGTAGGTCTTACCCGTGACTACTACCGTAATAGAGTATTCCCTACAGGAAAATTCGCTAAAAACCAAGATTTTTAAACATAAATAGATGGATCTCAACCACATGAAGGTAGTTACCATGTAGGTCCTACCAAGCTAAATATCAAGACTTTTTAATATCTCGGTAACCAATGGATATATAGAAAAGTTTTTAATGTACTATATCGTGTGTTTTTTCGAGCTAATTCCTGTGGTAGGAATAAAAATTTAAAATTTTGCAAAATTACATATGAAAAAGGAAAAAACCTTTTTTTGAGGTAAAAAACTACCCTTTCCTACCTCAATAACTGCGATGAACTCATCTTAATAATGGTAGGATTACACATCTCTACCAAATTTGGTCCTGATCGGGCTGTTTTTATCATCGTTTTTATCCAATGGATGAAATTTTGATTTTTCAATTAAAATTGTGCGATGAAATCAATAGAATCAACAAGTTTCATTAAGCCACACTACTATTGAATGGAAATATCTATAGATCTGATGGATATATCTATCATATCAACAAACTTACCAAATCAATCAATACCTAGCCTAAATAATAACTTTATACGATAACAATTAGTAATTACCGTACCCCTATTTTGTTTAGATTTTTATTCCCACATTTAGGCTTTAATAAAAAACAAACCATTTAACCTAACATAATCAATATCAACAAAACCAAAACACAACTAATCATAATGACATAATAACAAACATAGAACATAAGAACAATTAGGCCGTACCTATGTATCTTACTTAAATGTGGACTTTCCTGGGCTTAGGATGGTTCCTCATGTTAATAGATTTTAGTTGAGGTTAATGTTAGTTTTTGTTAGAGTAAATTTTTGTCGTGCTAAGTTAAATTTTGTATTTACACAGTAATTTTCAGGTCCTATTCAATTGAAATATCGATATATTTTCATTCAATAGTAGTGTAGGCGCTGTACGAAACTGTACCCACAACAACGATATTGAGGTAAGATATAGGCCTACGAACAATCTAACCTAACAATCTAACCGTAAGCCTCCTTCACTTTAATGGAAAGCAATATTATAACAACAAAATCAATTGTTTTTGGAAACATTTAAAAGCCATATTCCCTTAATACAATTTGGTAAAAAATACCTTGCTGATTCGTATTTAGCAGCATATTTGTGTGATGACGCTATATTATGAAGTCTTCATCTCTTGACAACTAAGACCTACAAATAAAAAGTTATAGGTAGTTTGTTTTGTGTTTTCCCTTTAATGTAATTAGGCTATATTACTTAAAATTTGGGCGAATCTTCGTTATCCAACCCCACCATTAGGCCTATTATCGATGTGGAAATTTCAATATTGCGATAATATTGCTATTTTATACGATACGTTTAGGGATTTTATCACCTGATAGTTTTGTTATAATATAATTAAACATACCATTAGACAATAAAAACAAATTTAGGCCTAAGTTATTGAAAACAAGTATTGAAAAAAAAAACAAGTAAATATTGTAACTAATGTAACTTGTAACATTATCAAAGAACAACAAAAAATAAACTAACCAAGTTTATTGTGTAGGTGTATCTTAATTGTGAAAAGAAGGAGACTTTGTTCTAGACCTAAAGAGGCGTCACACAAATGCTGCCAAATACGAATCAGAAAGGTATTTTTTTGGCTAATGTAATCGAGGTAATAAGCCTATGCGTTTGAAATGTTTCCAATCACCATTGATTTTTGTTGTTATAAACCTCGCTGTCAATAAAAGTGACGGAGGTTTATGGTTAGACTGTTAGGTTATATTATTATTATGATACATTTCTTATTCAATATTATTGTTTTGTTGATTTGATTTCATCGCACAATTTTAATCGCAATAGGCCTATAAAAATTTCCACATCGATAAAAACGGTGGACTCGGATAATGAAGCTTCGACATAATTTGTACTTGTTTTGGTTATTTTAGGTTACTTGTGTGCAGTATATTTGTTTTATTGTTGCAGGACATTTTAGAACAACACTGAATCAGGGTACCTAATAAAATCGTAACTGTATCATGTGATTGCCATTATCGATAAAATAGCAATATTTTTGCAATTTTTTAATTTCAACCATTGATAAAAACTATGGAGTAGGATATGAAACTTTTACCGATCTATCTAGGCCTGTCTCTAATTATCCACTAAAAACATATGTTAACATTCTCAATTACTCTTAGAAATAACCTATGGTAATTGGCAGAGATCCTCATTAAGTTATATTCGACTACTGTACATGTCAAGTAAGCTCTGCTTTTTACACCAAACATTAGCCTAGTAACTTAAGCCTCAAGTCCTTCACATAACAACCACAACAAGTTGTCTTCCGTATTAAGTTACTTATCCAACCGGGACTTCTTTGGTTTATTGAAAAGCAAAATATGTTCCATTAAATTAATTTTAATAGGGTCTAGGCCCTATATGAATATAATTGTTACAGTTAAATTGGTTTGGTTAACATATTGGCAGATTCACAATTTGCCAATTAGCGCTTCTGAGTTTGGCCTACTTCAAAAAGTGAATTAATCAGCCTACACTATGAAAGTAACAGGAATGATACAAACATAGCCCTTTGTGGTATTCTTCTGTAATTCATGATTTATACTGCTTTTCAAGGTGTACGGTACTCACTAAAATCCAAAATGTAATGAATACACATTGATACACAAACACAACCTGCACAAAGAAATAAAACAAGTGACCCCCTGGCCTTAAAAGGCTTTGCCTACCAAAAGTTGTCAACGTCAAGAAATAAAACAATCTAGAACTTACTGTTCAATTTACTTCATTAAAAACACTTTTTTAAGAAAAGACATTAGTTAGTTGTGTATACAATGTAGTTGATTTTTCCTTATTCAAATTAAATTTAAACTTAATTGGATTGGAGCCGACAATATGACATTTCACATAACCTCAACTTTGTTTATGTTTATGCGACTACTTCACTCCGCTCATTCGCTCCGTTCTGAATCCAATAATTTGAACTGGCCTGGAATATAGTCGGTCAATAGACCAATGAGAAGGTCTAGTCTTGATTGTTAAGACTCGCAAAGACGTTGCTAAAAAGTAAACACAGCACCGACCACTAAAAATGTCTCCAATGCATTTCTTATGGGAAAAATTAAAAAGTCACATTTTAAGATTATTTTATTAATATCCAACCAAATACTTTCAACAACGAAAGGGTTCTTAACAGTTGCATAAAGGAATATACGACTGAAATTTGAGGTCAATCTGTTACTTCTATCGAGCGTAATCGTCGGACAAAGAATTAGCACTATGAGTCACTCTAGGTCTATTCTTCGAATAGACAATTAAACATACCATTAGACAATAAAAACAAATTTAGGCCTAAGTTATTGAAAACAAGTAATTGAAAAAA
Organism: Neoaliturus tenellus; assembly: GCA_030545055.2. Classification (NCBI taxonomy): domain Eukaryota; kingdom Metazoa; phylum Arthropoda; class Insecta; order Hemiptera; family Cicadellidae; genus Neoaliturus; species Neoaliturus tenellus. The sequence continues at coordinate 30,497 of JAQYXR010001220.1, read as the reverse complement.
AAAACAAGTAAATATTGTAACTAATGTAACTTGTAACATTATCAAAGAACAACAAAAAATAAACTAACAAGTTTATTGTGTAGGTGTATCTTAATTGTGAAAAGAAGGAGACTTTGTTCTAGACCTAAAGAGGCGTCACACAAATGCTGCCAAATACGAATCAGAAAGGTATTTTTTTGGCTAATGTAATCGAGGTAATAAGCCTATGCGTTTGAAATGTTTCCAATCACCATTGATTTTGTTGTTATAAACCTCGCTGTCAATAAAAGTGACGGAGGTTTATGGTTAGACTGTTAGGTTATATTATTATTATGATGCATTTCTTATTCAATATTATTGTTTTGTTGATTTGTTTTCATCGCACAATTTTAATCGCAATAGGCCTATAAAAATTTCCACATCGATAAAAACGGTGGACTCGGATAATGAAGCTTCGACATAATTTGTACTTGTTTTGGTTATTTTAGGTTACTTGTGTGCAGTATATTTGTTTTATTGTTGCAGGACATTTTTAGAACAACACTGAATCAGGGTACCTAATAAAATCGTAACTGTATCATGTGATTGCATTATCGATAAAATAGCAATATTTTTGCAATTTTTTAATTTCAACCATTGATAAAAACTATGGAGTAGGATATGAAACTTTTACCGATCTATCTAGGCCTGTCTCTAATTATCCACTAAAAACATATGTTAACATTCTCAATTACTCTTAGAAATAACCTATGGTAACTGGCAGAGATCCTCATTAAGTTATATTCGACTACTGTACATGTCAAGTAAGCTCTGCTTTTTACACCAAACATTAGCCTAGTAACTTAAGCCTCAAGTCCTTCACATAACAACCACAACAAGTTGTCTTCCGTATTAAGTTACTTATCCAACCGGGACTTCTTTTGGTTTATTGAAAAGCAAAATATGTTCCATTAAATTAATTTTAATAGGGTCTAGGCCCTATATGAATATAATTGTTACAGTTAATTGGTTTGGTTAACATATTGGAAGATTCACAATTTGCCAATTAGCGCTTCTGAGTTTGGCCTACTTCAAAAAGTGAATTTATCAGCCTACACTATGAAAGTAACAGGAATGATACAAACATAGCCTTTGTGGTATTCTTCTGTAATTCATGATTTATACTGCTTTTCAAGGTGTACGGTACCCACTAAAATCCAAAATGTAATGAATACACATTGATACACAAACACAACCTGCACAAAGAAATAAAACAAGTGACCCCCTGGCCCTAAAAAGGCTTTGCCTACCAAAAGTTGTCAACGTCAAGAAATAAAACAATCTAGAACTTACTGTTCAATTTACTTCATTAAAAAACACTTTGTTAAGAAAAGACATTAGTTAGTTGTGTATACAATGTAGTTGATTTTCCTTATTCAAATTAAATTTAACTTAATTGGATTGGAGCCGACAATATGACATTTCACATAACCTCAACTTTGTTTATGTTTATGCGACTACTTCACTCCGCTCATTCGCTCCGTTCTGAATCCAATAATTTTGAACTGGCCTGGAATATAGTCGGTCAATAGACCAATGAGAAGGTCTAGTCTTGATTGTTAAGACTCGCAAAGATGTTGCTAAAAAGTAAACACAGCACCGACCACTAAAAATGTCTCCAATGCATTTCTTATGGAAAAATTAAAAGTCACATTTTAAGATTATTTTATTAATATCCAACCAAATACTTTCAACAACGAAAGGGTTCTTAACAGTTGCATAAAGAATATACGACTGAAATTTGAGGTCAATCTGTTACTTCTATCGAGCGTAATCGTCGGACAAAGAATTAGCACTATGAGTCACTCTAGGTCTATTCTTCGAATAGACAATAATGATGAAATAAGGATCCCCATTCAACAACAGGATATTTATACATTGCCATGTGAAAGTTATTTGTATATTGAAGGAAGAGTAACAAAATTAGATGGAAAAACTGGTTCAGCTGTTCCTTTTATAAATAACCCTATGGCATATCTTTTTGATGAAATCAGATATGAAATATCTGGAGTTACAGTTGATTCAACGAAAAAGGTTGGTATATCAACAACTTTAAAAGGATTGACTTCATTAACACCTCATGAAAAAAATTCTTTGATCACTGCCGGATGGGTTACTCCGGATAAAGACACTATAAACTCCTAACTCAGGTGGTTATTTTGATTTCAATGTGCCTTTACGACTCCTATTAGGATTCGCTGAAGATTATAAGAGGATCATAATAAACGTTAAGCAGGAATTGGTACTACTTAGATCTTCAACCGATAAGGATGTAATACTTGCGGAAAGTGCGACTGAAGAGGATAAATTAGAATGGAAACTACAATTGGATAAAGTTGTATGGAGAGTTCCTCATGTCAGATTAGCGGATGAACATCGAGTTGTATTATTGAGAAAGTTAAAGTCTGATCGTGATATTGTGATACCATTTAGAAGTTGGGAATTTCATGAATATCCTACATTACCTCAGACTCGACGGCATACTTGGACTGTCAAAACATCAAATTATTTGGAACGGGCAAGATATATAATACTTGGCTTACAAACCAATAGAAGAGCATCAATAACTGCACACGCTGGTCAGTTTGATCATTGCAAAATGTCCAAATTGTAAAGTTTTCTTGAATTCCCAATTTTTCCCTTATGACAACTTGAATTTATTATTCACCAAACAACGGTATTCAATTTTATATGATATGTATGCAAGATTTCAATCTTCATATTATGGTAAGACGAGTTACACCGCTACTATCTCCGAACAATTTCATTCAAAAGCTCCAATTGTTGTAATTGATTGTTCTAAACAAAACGAATCTGTAAAGTCATCGAGTGTGGATATAAAGATTGAAAAGGAGTTTGAAGAGAACGTGTCAGACGGAACTTCAGCATACTGTTTAATCTTACATGATAAAATAGTAACATACACACCATTGACAGGCGTTGTAAAGAATGTGTTATGAACCAGCTCATAACATTCTTATCTGACCCACGAGTATAAAAGGCGGGGGTAGAGAGCGGAGCTTCAGTCGACCGATGATCACCGTACGAGTAGCGTCGTCTTCAATATGAGTTCTACTTCGGATTCAGCATTTAAAGAATCCCTACCCTCACCCGAAGGATAGTGGATCAGATATAGAAACACAAGTTGAAAAAGAGATGGAGGAGTTCCTCAAGTTTAAACGAAAAGCAGAGGAAGACCAATCACATGTACAGGAGGGAGATGAGAATAACGGGGAAGAAGGATCGAAAAAAGAAGATGAAGATTACAGATAATATTTCTCCTAACATTCTATCGGAAGTTTTTCTTCGCATCTTTTATCCAATCTCATCATGTATGACAAAGAGTGTTTCTGTTGGAATAATGAAATCAATGGATTACTCACCTATAGTAAATTTTAAATCATGGAGCGAAGATGGTTTTCTTTCCAGAAATTCTTGGGAATCCTTCTTGAAACATGTACATCTTTTGGAATGTTTTTTAAGTAGCAATGCTTTTGGGAGGAGAACGAGGGTAGGTCTACTAGAGTCAAACATCGAAATCGATATTGTGAAGAACCGAGGTGAACAGCTAGTTCGATTCAGAGACTTAACTAAACATGACATCAAGGTACATCTAACGAAGGAAGAGTTTTACATATTGAGTTGCGCGACAGGTCCAATAACAAGGTATCTAAAACAGTTAGTATTCTCGAGTTCGATCATTAAGGAATACTTGGTAGATACATTGGATAAACAACCATATGTTCCCATTTTATATGGACCAGTGGATACTTCAATTTTTAACAGGATTCCCCAAGAAGTGGACATGTGGAGACAGCTACAAAATTATGAAACGAATTTTTACATAAATGAAGAAACGCAGGAAATTGAAGAGTCATGTAAAAATGCTGAAGGTGAATCGTAAGGAGGACTAGGAAGAAAAAGAAAGGAGTAAAGATAAAAGGACCGTGGGGTAGGCCTATCGGGGATGATGCCCACGTTAAATATACATCAACGCGCCTAGAACTGTACGGCCTGGTGTATAAGTGCGCCTACCGTGGTGTGGAAAACAGTTCACAACGAGACCTCATCATGGACAGACGTGTTGCTTTTTCTAATAAGGAGGGAGTGATAGACTGCAAAGAAGGCATTATAGAATTTCAAGCTTTTCGTGGGAATGATGGGTTGTTTATCATTAAGGAATTAGTCATTTTGGATATTAACACATCTGTAGTTTATTCTTTCTTATTTGAGCCTCCACTACCATTCAATAATTTAACAACAAAAGCGAAGACGACTAACAAATGGATGATGAGATATTTCCACAACTTACAATGGGACGAAGGGTTTACAAGTTACAACATGCTGGGTAACATTATGAATCAGTTCTGTAACGAGTTTACAACTATCTACACTAGGGGATTGGAGAAAAGCAGGTGGATACAGAAATACACAAATCGCAAAGTGTTTAATGTGCAAGTTGATAGAGACTTTCAATGCTATTCTACTAATATTTGTATGATATCAAGAAATATTAAACATCAAAGCTCACAATGTGCTTTGAAAAATGCATATCGGCTAGCAGCTTTTTTGCAACATGATATCAGTGGTGGGGGGTGCGTTGGGTATAAATACGAGAGCATACCCATGACCTACCATCAGTATTACTCGAGACTTCGAAGAGACAACACCTCTGACGAACAACACCAAGAAGATGGCATCGCAGCAGTTCCTTCAGTCGCTAGTTGAGCAATTCAATGCTCACTCAAAGTCATCCATCCTACCAACAAAGAAGTGTTCCGACCTAAAGGAGGACAAACATTACATCGTTCATACGATCAGGAAGATGGAAACTTCTATTGGGGATGCCATCAACTGCACCTTAAGTGAAGCTCCATATACGGAAGGCGATGAAGCGAAGTTCCAAGTCTTTCTCCCAAAACGATTTGTACATCTACTACAGAATGAAGACCTTCGAAACATTCAACCCGGCACTCTCTACTTGGTATCTCATGGGCCCAGTGGAAACAACTCAACGGAACTTTCTCTCCACGTCTCACCAAATCATGTTTAGTTTGTAAGCAAATGTTTGTAAATTGTTATTAAATAAAGATATAATGACAAAAAGGCAACATACCACTATGTGGATCAAATACATAGTGGTATGTTGCCTTTTTTAAAAAAAATTACAGATGACCTTGAACTTTGAACTTTCTATTCTTTATAAAAGACTCTTGCATTACCCTCATGCCTCAGTATATATTTACAATCCGTGCTGCGCACATCGGTGTACTACATAGAAAACAAACATGTCTCTGAAAGTAAAGTGTGCATCTTATAACACTGCTTACATTAGGAATTTCGAACATCTTGATAATCTAATGGATGAGATGCGGGTCTTGGTGAATGACGGTTACCTCTTAGAAGTTAATCTGTACGCTAATAAACCTACAAACATTAGTTCAACCCGAAAGTACTGCGATAGTGAACTATATACAACCGCATCTAAAGAAGTAAGATCTACAACTACAGACGTAAAGTTGGAAGATAATGATGAAGCTTAGGAAGTAAATATGCATCACGTGACTAGCGAGAGGTATATAAGAGGAGCTGGAGTAGTCACGGTACATCATTTGCTCTTCGATTCTCACACAAACAACAACAACAACTACTACCATGTCTTACTATAAACTGATGGTTGAAATTAATGGTAAGATATTCACAAGGGAATATGACCAATTACAAGATATGGCTGCTGATATAGAATGTCTAAAGGAGACAGGACTCGAGCCAAAAATGCTTTTTAGATTTAATGATGTACATCCATTGACAACTGAAGGACTTATCGCTATGGCAAGAGCTCAAGAGAAGGAGATGAAACAGGAGGTAAAGGAGGAGGTGAAACAAGAAGAGATGGAACAAGATTAATGGTTATTTTTAAAACTTCTTTTGATTGGCGTTGAAATTCTCCACACTGCTACTTTCCCCCTCCACCGCTTCGGGTATATATTACCGATGTGGTGTTACTATTCCTCATTCCATCTTTGAATCTCCAACAGTCAACAACTATATGACTGCAGCTAACATGAAGCTAGAGATAGTAGTTCAACACGGAGAAGACATGACGGAATTATTTAAAGTCATACAGGAGTTGGTGAACACAGAGCCAACGGTAACTCTCAAGATTGAGATAAATTATGAATGTGAATTATGCGATACTGCTGGAGGGGGAGATGAAGAGGTGTTTACACTACTTCCATAGACATCACACATCTCAAAACAAGAAGAAGATAAGGCTTAAGATTTAATCAGAAGAAACAACAGTCAAAGCAGAGGGGGAACACCTATCATGCGATCGCAGACTCCTGCGGTCGCATGGTAGGCATTTTTTAAAACTTCATTTGTATGGACTTGACCTTTGTGATGTATGTGACCCCTAACGAAACACTTAACATCGCATTGGGAGAGCTGGCACAAAACGCATACATCAAAGGTGACAGGTGATAGATACAAAAGTACCATGTCTTGACATTCATGCGAACGCGGAATCCTGCGGTAAATGTTTGGTTTAGACCGTGACCTACGTTACGTTTGAGGCTGATGACGTATGCAGCTACGTCACTGAGGCTGGTGACGTAAGCGGCTACGTCACTTCTTATCACCTCCTACGTCACGTCTTATCGCACGATTCCATTCCCCACTCATCTTCCAACGGTAACTCTCAAGATTGAGATAAATTATGAATGTGAATTATGCGATACTGCTGGAGGGGGAGATGAAGAGGTGTTTACACTACTTCCACTACTTCCATCGACATCACACATCTCAAAACAAGAAGAAGCATCATCTTGCTGCTGCGGGCTTCGTTTGTAGTGAACAACAAATCAACATTATTAATTTAAGACATGTCTTCCATGCAACTGCAGACTCTGAAAGTTCTCAAGGTCATTAAATGTTATAAAAAAGATAACTTGTAATATTTTCGCTTAACAAGCAGCACCGTAGAGTACCACAGGTGCTCAGACTACATGCATCAGTCTCGCTGATACTCTCGGTGAGTAAGCATCATCTTGCTGCTGCGGTCGGTAGCACATTTTTTTATTTAGAGTTTGGTTTATAGTGAACAACACTTAACATCGCATTGAGAGAGGTGACACAAAACGCATACATCAAAGGTGACAGGTGATAGATACAAAAGTACCATGTCTTGACATTCATGCGAACGCGGAATCCTGCGGTAGATGTTTGGTTTAGACCGTGACCTACGTTACGTTTGAGGTTGATGACGTATGCAGCTACGTCACGGTTTAGACCATGACCTACGTTACGTTTTGAGGTTGATGACGTATGCAGCTACGTCACATATTATCACCTCCTACGTCACGTCTTATCGCAAGATTTATTGCCTTTTTAGCTTTATCTCCTGATTTATTGCTTTCTTGTCACGTCTTATCGCAGGATTTATTGCCTTTTTAGCTTTATCTCCTGATTTATTGCTTTCTTATCTTATCACCTGTCACTTTTGATTTATGCGTTTTGGGCCAGCTCTCTCATTTCCCCACTACTCATAGGTAAATATTAATGTTATCTTTTATTGCACTCAAATAAAAAAATATAAACAATGATATTGTCTATAATACTTATTTAATAAGCTTAGAATAGGGATTGATCTGTAGTTGTTTTAGCAAAAAATTGATGGGAATTGGACTTAAAATAAAGGCGCTATGCATAATTGAAATTTGAAAATTTTCTTTAGATTTACATTTGGATTGGGTTAAGGCTTTTAAACATCTGTAATATACAGCTGCAAATAAGTGTGGGTTTTTTTATTACTGATAATCATAAAATAAATAAATAAATAAAATAATCATATATGAAAAAGATTTATGCCATAGAACAATAATGTAAATCGGCCTTAGATTTTAGTTCGTTTTGTAGTTAGTGTATAACACAACCTTAGATTGGTTGGGTGTAATTGATTTAGAACTAAATAAAAATTGCATTAATGAAATGAGATAGTACAAGTTAAATTGATCGATTCCGATAAACAAATACACTAATGCTTACTTATAATTGGTGGAATTTACAATGTTATTTCAATATTTGTCTTATATAGTGTACAGCAGTAGGCTTTCATGTAAGTTGTTCTTCAATAGACGTCAGGTTCGGTTATTGGTTTTCTCTCTGTTCAAGAATGTTATCGGAGAAGAGAGATTGCAGGGAGTTTGGTTTGTCTAAAACGAGACAACTCGCTTGAACCTTAGTGGTGTGAAATATTTCTCGGTCATAAGCAAACATTTTTCTGATGTATACCACATCTGAGATAAGAATTTAATTCTCAATTACGAAGAGTTCTCTTCAATTCTAGTATTCTGTATATTGTCTCTTCAAGCAATGCATGTACCAAACCGAAAACGGGTTAACCTAAAAATTGCAATTACTAATATACCTAACCTTAAGGTTTAATAAAAAAAATACAAGAACTAAAAATACTTGAAAAAAACTACAAATAAAAAAATCTAAATTAATCAAGTTTTGAAAACAAAATAACTAAATGAAATCTTAAAGATATTTTTTGTAATGATTTGTAGGCATGCAGCTTGGTTTCATTTTAAACAGAAGTAACAGGAAAAGTGAAATTAGCGTGGTTAAGTGCAGAGCAAGAGGGTCGCAGACGTTGATCGCCCTAGCATGATGGCTGGTGGTTACGGTACCGGATGTGTAGGTTGTGCAATGCCACGTTTAGTTGAAATAATCTTTTACGTTAACATGACAGAAACCTTCTTCCCGGATACAAAAAACCCAATACTATCCAATAAGTACCTTACAAGAGACTTAATATTGAAATTTTTAAACTGCAATATTAATACATGCATAGTTATTTTGTGACAAAGAAATCTAAAATAAAGTAGTTTTCTACCATACGAATTTCTAGTTTTTCGAAATAAACAAAATTAGCTGCTTGTGGTTTACGCCAAATTTAACCCTGCAATATTAATAATCACAATATAATTTTATTGAAATGATTTGTATCGCATCATATTACCTCGTCATAACACAATTCATGAAATCTATGTTCATATAATACACATCTCCAGGGGAATCACTCTAGGGACGCCCCATACATAATGAAAGTGAAGCAATGACGTAACACGATATCTATAACAATAGTGATTCACATTTAGAGTGGTGGAGGTGAACACACGTGCCATTGCAGTTGGTTTGACTTTAATAACCTTTCAACAGTAATTACTGTATTGCAAAATGTTGACAATTTAGCGTCTTTGTTTTGCCAATAGTTACTTATCGAATGCAGTAGATTTTTTCATAGTTTTCAGTGATAAGCCATTTTACTTATAATTCACATTTTTGACACACGATATTTTTCAAAAGCCATCTGATATAATTTCTAATAGATATTTTGATGTAACTTTTGATATTACAAAAGAGGCGTTAACTTTGAGGAAAACCAGTTTAATACCCTGATTTTTTTTTTTTTGGGGGGGGGGAGGGGGGAGGTGAATCAAACTCCATGATCTCTTGAACGGTTAAATATGCTAACCATTAGGCTAAAGCACCCTTTGTGTATTAACTGATCAAACGCAGCAGAATGAATTATATAGTTTAATACAAGTGATCGTCACGAGCACACGTGATTAATACACGAAATGATACAAAGACAATAAAATAGGCCTAAGGCAACAAATATTGTTCATTATGTTAAGACTTACGGGAAAACATACATAATGAAATATTTTGAAGGCTCCAAAGCCACGGGAGTAGTCCAAGGTAACGATCAAATTCATAGAGTGTGAAATGCAATTAATTGCTAAATTTTTGTTACGGTACTTTGATGAGAACCACTCAGTCCCGTGAATAATCGGTCGGAATGGTCTTAAAAGTTAAATTGTAATTACTAAAATATTCTTAAAACAAAAAAAAACAAAAAACAAAATATGCACGTCTATAGAGATCTAATCAAATCATGGTAGTTTAATGTTATTGTAATGTTCTTGTCGTATGAGCCAAGAATCATGAAGTCATTATTATTTTTCCGATAAAACACTTTACACGTCCATTTCAAGGAAAAACATGTCCTAGCCATTTTACAAATAATAATCTTGTTTGAACCATTTGTTTAATTCCACACGCGAATGAGAAAAATGCGTCAGGTTTTAAAACCTCTCTGGTATTAATTATTTTACTTTAAATTTGTCTTTTATTTAAGAATAACATTTTGTTACCTTAGCAATAGTATTTTACTGACTAACCAGAAGTGTAATAAAAATTAAGATCAATCTACAAATAATTTCAACGTTGTTGTTAAATTAAGTTATTTTTTGTGTTCGGGAATTAAGAACTCAATTTTCTGATAATCAAAGGAATGCTGTTGCCATTAATGAAGCTAACCTGCCACCAATGATGGATTTCCAACTTTCAAGTTTGTTATTGCTTCATCAACGAAGTACTTCATCAATAAAGTTACTTTTAAGAGTAGTACTAAAGCGTTAGTTTTCAAAATAAAAATCGTATAATTGAATTATTACATGAGAATAATACATGTTTAATACTGTGTTAATAATTTATGAATACATTTGTTATTTGTTTTAACCAAACTCTTGTTTAAAGATACAGTAGGGTATATTTAAAGATTTTGTGTTATACAAAATCTAATTGTGTCGTGAGATGTATGAAATAGTTAAATAGTTAAATAAAATAAAATAAAATAGAATAGAAATAGTTAAATAAAGCCAATACAGGTTTTATTTAAACTGTTTTAAGGAACATAATTTTTTATATTTAAAACTAACATTTGAAAATAAGATACCACGAATTTAAGACTTTTGGAAAATGTTGTAACAAGCAAGGAAAAACTTCTGTACATGTAATCTAAACCAAATCGATAAGCCGCAGGGTGGTTATACACCCTACACCTACGTAATAAAAGACGGAGGGTTGAAAAAATTACCACATGACTAGAGCTATTGTTAAGGCAAAATATATTTTTAAATCGACTATTTTGAGTTGCTTTGGTAGTAAGGAATATGCAATATTACTTCATATAAAATGTTTTTGTTCTTTATTTCTACAGCCTTGGGTGCTCAGCAGTGTTGAAAAGGTATTGAAAATTGTAAACAACAAATATTTATTGATATGAGGGTCTCCGATTAACTAAGAAGGTATTTATTTCCCTTTTACCAATTTATATTAAACGTTTTATCAAACACTAGAAACAATTTTATTTAATTATTTCTAAGGTAAAATGCATCTCTAATACAAAAAACCCGTTAAGTGTTGTCAAGAATAGTAACTTAATACACAGATTGGCGGGAAACTGAAGGACACGGATATTGCCTCCATTTCTCTAATGCAATTACAACAAATAACATTTAGTTATGACGATTACTTTTCTAAACGCAGCGAAGTGAATATAACGAGCATATCAATTATGGGAGAATGATTAACACTTATTGGAAGCAGAGTTAATGATAATGGATCAAATGCAAAGTAGAAGCTAGATTAATCAGATACAGTAGTTAGATTAGCTAGATACAGTAATCCGTAAAACAACGACATGTTTCGGGGTTTATAAATGATGGTCAATACAGAAAACACTATATAAGCCTATATACGAGTATATATATTTTATTATTGTCAGCTACGAAAATATTAAAATATTCACTTTTTCGCCGTTACAAAATCTCAAAAATAACTAAATATTTTAATTGGTAGTGTTAAGTATAAGGCGCTTAGAAAAAGTTTTTATGGGTTTGGTTTATTAATGTAGCCTAGTTTAAAATTACAAGAAAACCCCTGGGAAATGAGAAATGCTCTAATATCGAATGGCACTAAACACTAAAGAAACTTTAGTTGTTATCAGTTATTACTGCATTGATTACATACATTTCATTGATTTAGGGAAACAAAGGAAACATTGCATTTAATGTCAGGGTTAATAGAGATTATTCAGCACAACAAATTTTAATCATATCGTGAAAATCTATCCTTTGTGTGAAATGTAAAGACACACGGGCTTATTTTTAAAGGAGCCTATATCATTACTTCTAATCTTATTCATGGAAAGTGCGAACAAATTAAGTGTACAATGAGTGTGTTGGCTTGTGCTTAGCTTTAATAGCTGGCTAACTTGTCAATATCTGAAGTTAAGCTGTTCCAAAAAAGGGTTCATGATTCTAAAGAAATACAATTTGTTTTAGTAAAGCAATTTAAACATAAATTTACTAATTTTATTTTTGAATATTTATGTACTTCAAGGTATTTTATGTTCGAGCAAAGTAAACCATTTAAGAATAATAGAGCCTTCAACTTTTGAAAGACATTGATACTATCTATCATGAGGTCAAGGGCCATTGACTCCTGTGTGCAGGTAAGATTAAGGAGAGGGGAGAGGCTTATAACTTCTAACCGAGGCAGGTCTACAACACATTTTTGTATTAGATTTTTTTTTTAGTTTATTATAGTCCAATATTATGATTGAAAATACAATTTAATGACGAATGTTATAAGATAAAAACTTCCGAATTAGAACGAGCTGTTAATGGTCTCGTGTCGCCTTATATAGGGCCTACCAATATTATCAGAATACATTTAATCTCGTCAAATTTATAATCACAGATAAAGCAATTCTGGGTACTGGCTTAGAGGGCAAGATATCTTTGTGAGTTAAGCTCCTTAGTCCAATAATATTTGTAAGTGTTCTCGTTTGTCATATTTTCATCACTCATCAAAATTCATTACATTATTGGTAAGATCCATAATCTTATTTGAATGTCAGTAGTATGTTTTCTAGCAGTGACATTTATTTTATAACATAGACAAATTAATGAGCAACATTATTGTTCAGACAAGTAAAAGAGATTTAAAATAATTAGTGACAAAATTAGATTATTAACTCAATTTTAGAGTAATTATTGAGTGTAATGTGTAATCAAACGAGCATTGATCTAAACCATTATATTTTTCCACGGTAAAGTAGTCACCAAATACTAGGAAATTGGCGGTGAAAGGTCTTCTGTTTGGAGAATTGATTCACAGTGGAATAACCGCAGCTTGGCACGACATTTGGACATATCTTCGTCTCAAGACTGCCGGCAACTTGTATTGCAAGATAATTTAATATCTAATGAAACAATGTAAAGCATACGACTGAAACGTTGTACCATAGAAGAACTAACCAGGTTAGTTTTTCTAACCGGAACGGTGAAATATATTTTTTACCATTATAGATGAAGTAATGAAACTTGGTATACCAATAATAGCCATAAATATCTACTCTTTTAAGCTATTATAACTTTTTTATCCCTTAAGGGGGATGGCCCACGAGGAGTCAGTCAAAATTCTTAAATAGCAGCATAGGTCAAATTTGGTATCAAATTAAAGGTCTCACTTAGCAGAGTACAATGCCGCAAACTAGACTTCAAACGAATGACCGAGACCGAAATGGCAGGCATACAAAGTTTATATTAAAATTATATGGGTAAAACTTAAAAATGCAATAACTTTCTTAATACTCAACCTTTTGACGTCGAGTTTGTGGCTTATTACTCCAAATGCAAAGACGTTTGAAACTATGTATGAGGTGACAAGGGCCAAAGCATATTTCTGTAAGACTTCCAGGAGGGACATCCCTTAAAGGGAGTGTAAATTAAAACTTCTTCGGCCCATGTCACATCATACACCATTTTAAACGTCTTTGCATTTGGAGTAATAAGCCACAAACCCGACGTCAAAAGGTTGGGTATTAAGGAAGTTATAGCATTTTAAACTTTTACCCAAATGATTTTAATGGAAACTTTGTATGCCTGCCATTTCAGTCTCGGTCATCCGTTTGAAGTCTGGTTTGCGGCATTGTACTCTGCTAAGTGAGACCTTTAATTTGATACCAAATTTGACCTATGCTGCTATTTAAGAATTTTGACTGACTCCTCGTGGGCCATCCCCCTTAAGGGATAAAAAAGTGATAATAGCTTAAAAGAGTAGATATTTATGGCTTTTATTGGTATAAAAAGTTTCATTACTTCATCTATAATGGTAAAAAATATATTTCACCGTTCCGGGACTTTTCAACCACACTGTATACTGTATAATTGCCAAGATGTATTTCGGTAAATGCACACGCCCAACTATCTTGCCAGTCACGTAGTGTTGCAGAACCCCACATCGCTGATATAAGTCCCGGGATACACACACTGATTGGGCCCATTCACCTTGTTTGCATTCAAAGCAAATTTTATAACACAGTATAGAGTTGATTAAGTGAGCCAGAATACCTTAAATTATTAGAAAGTACAAACATGATATCATACTATTTTTGGGAGAAACATCATACTAAATATCATACTTTAAGATCCACTATGATAACCGTTAAAATTTCATTCTCAACAAAAAAAGAAACTACTAAAATTTGTAATTAATATGATAATTATTGATGTTCACGGATTCAAAATAAGAAAGCTACCAATACTCGTTCATATGTATTAAATACAGTAACCTTATACAAATCGGGGTATCAAAACTTCAAAGGTGTTAAAAAGTGAATTAATAACCAATAAATTTACTGAAGCTTTGTGAGGAGTTTAAAGTTTTAGCTGAACAAAAAAGTAACCTTCCTGATAAAATTACCAATAAACAAATTATTTATTGGGTATAGTATAAAACACAATGCATACAATTTTTATCTAATTTCGAACAATTTAGATTCAAATTAAATAATCCCAAATATCAAAGTGCTGTCTGTAAATATGACAATACCCAATTTAATAATCATATGAACAATATCGCGCGCTATTTTCATCCTCGAGGGATGACCTTATTGGCTTCTCCATTTTATAAATTAAATATTAATAACATCCGTAAAACATAAATATAAATACTGGGTATTAAAGTAAATGTGAATGGACCTTTAAGCACACGATGGACCTGGTTAATGTGTGTTGCATAATATAATACTCAAAAATTTATTAAATATAAAGTTTGTACAAATCAGCGCCCAACCAATTTTAATTTATACAAATTAATATTACATGATTTACTAAATTTAACTTTAACCATCCTATATTTCTTTATACTAAACTTCGTTTTAGTTGAAGGCTAAATGGAACGCAAATTGACAAGAAATGTTACTGAGATATCTAGATATTACTGCCTGCTCAATAGTAATAAGCAATAGAATTAAAAGACTAAAAGAAACTCAATAGAGACGTTCTCCCCAACACTCTCGACTCCCTTCCTCCCCTGTGTTGGAACAGCTCCAGCTAACAATGTGTACGCCTCTCATTCTGCCTTACAAATATTTAATTTGGATTATATATATTTTTTATATTGAGTTGGATAGAAAATGCTTAATTTACATTCTTGATTACTTACTTGTTACAATATACGTGGTGCACAGTAAATAATGGTAAATACAACAGGACATTTCTGTTCTGCTTGTTCTGTTAACTCAAATAAATCAGGTTATCATTTACAATAATGCAAATTTTTATGAAATATTTTCTTTTGTTTAATTTTATTTTATTGTATAAGTTTATAACTTTGATAGGAAATATTCAATTGAAAGAGAACAAAGTATGGAAAATATTAAACATTTTATATTTTTTTAAACTTCTCTATCTGTAGCCATAAAAAGATACTTAAATACGAATGATACACTAAAATATTTTAGTACGTATGTTTATGATTTATTGACTTGTTCTTTCAACGGTTTGTATCAAACCCTTGTTAAAGTAGCATTTACTATACGCTTAAACCTTAATTTGAATATTTTATTTTGCATTGGCTGGATTGGCCAAAGTTTCTACTGACGAGTTCATGCCCGGAATCATAATTTTTAATATATCTAAAAATGATAGAAAATGATAAATGTCAAGTACTTTTATCTATGATATGCCTATACGTCTTATCAGGAAAATTAACGAAGAACAATATAACATAATAATAATTTCATTTGCAGATTTTATTGTTTTTACTAGTGTTCTTGTCGCTCGAAATAGAGTTTTAATATGGAATATCAAAAGACATTGCTAAAAATGTTACGTTTAGTTAAACATGACGACCGACCAATCCAATACTTTGATAATCTAAGCAACCAAAACTACACTTTATTTGCAGCAGTAAATTAACAGATGTTTAAAATTCTCATTCCAATCTCAATGTGTAATGGACTAATCTCAAATTTCAATTATAGATAGCACCTTTATTTCAAGTCCAATCTTTTTCATAAAAAACTAGTTAAAGACCAAGCTCTATCCAACGACACCAGCAACTCGGCAATCGGTAGAAAATTGTAAAAGGAGTTAGAATTAAAAAAAATCGATTGCGCATTAATTAAATAAGCATAAAACTGAGTGGTAAATTATAATAATAGGCGTACTCTTTAAACAATATAAATAAAATAATTAAATAAATTCCAAATATATCTGGTGTACATTTATTAATCATAATATAATTATTCAAATTAATTAAAACTAATAATTACCATTTAAGATGACACCACCACCACATACCTGCAAAAAGCAATAATTATCAAAAACCTTGAATAGTAGTATTAGTCTATGGTATTCAAAAGTTTGATAATATTGCTAACATTAAACACATTAGAAATATTGAAAAATAATAAATTTATATGCAATAAATTGTTTGTGTTGTTCATAAGAAAGGAAAGCCAGAAAACAAAGTGCTAGTTAATGGATAAAGGTAAATTGTTCGGTGATTTATGGCTCAATCCATTGACTTGAAATGTATATACTGGTATACTGACTTACGTATGAACTTGGGAATAAACTTACTATGACAGTATTTGAAAAAGGAAAATAAATAGTTAAATATATTGCGGTGTATAAAGAATAGTAGTATATTACTGAAAAATTACTTGTACCGCTCTCCCTTAACATTTATGGATGCACCATTTGATTATTGATGATTTAGTTTTCATTGCAATAATATTTATTGGCAGCACTGATAGTATTGAACTACTATGGACTGTCATTTTATAAAATCCCGTTACATTTCGGTTTCAAACTAATGGATATGATGAAAACTCTACAATTTTTTTTAACATTGTAATGTAGTCAATCCTTTGTATATCTTTAGAAATCTACTGGCTATAGAGATTTTACATAATTTAGCAAACAACGATTGTATGTAAAATAACGCCAGTTAATGATTAGTATACTCAATTCCATATTCTCAAAACAGTTAATTTAGACCAACACAGCAATATCAAATTGACAACTATTTTGCAGTGCTGCTCCGAAAACCACTGTTTCAATGCCTGCATTGCGGTGCTAAAGTAATTATTCGGTTTATATACCGAGTACAGTTCCTATGTTCATCAACTTCTGTACCAGAACCAGGTCAGTAGCCGGGCGTTACCGTTCCCACAGGTCATATAAACTCTCCGTGCAAAGGCCTTTGTTGTCCTGGGCAACGTAATAAGTGACTGCACCTCTGGGTTAAACTCTTCTATAGTTCTATAGCATACCAATTCTATGGTAAATAAAAAATATGATCTGAAGTTGTTAAAAGATATCATGGACGAAACTTGGTGTAGGAATACTTACTTAGACGCCTAATGTGTTTTAAGAATTTATTTTACGTAAGAACTTAGGTTTAAGTTACAAAAGAAATTTTTATTGATCGTTATGTAAGACTCACCAGGAGGGATGGCACACTTTACTTGTGAGATATATGAGGAAACAGGTAGATACTATTTACTAATGTGAAACACGCTAAATCACTAACTCGTTGTAATCAGATAATTCAGCTGGAGGGGTTATAGAAGTTTGACCATTTGAAACACCTAAACCTGTGGTCTGGAGTTGCTCAGTTCCTGGTTCACTCCAGTAACTCCTTTGTATATTACGACTAAACACATTTTACACGTGTAATATCCATCCACAGATTCCAAGGTTTGAATAAAGACGGTTAAAGTATTTAAATATTTCGCAGTAACATAAAATATCAGTAAATTAAAGGAATACTTTTATAAAAAATACACTAATCAACCCGGTAAATAACCAAATTTTTAAATCCTGAACAACTGCAAGTGTATCATTGTAAGTGGTATAGAATAGTTTTATCTTAGATTATCGCCCTGGCTAATTTATGACATCAAAAGGTCTGTAATGCAGCATTGCACAAGCGTCACTTAATTGTACCGAGATGGCCAATCCGCGACGTTATTGGTGGCGTAGGCGGAGGCGAAACATCTGTGATAAGTCCAAGTCACGTTACAACCGAATCACGTACTGGAAGTCACGTTCACGTCACAGTCACATTCGGAAGCATGATGCTGATCGATAACTTTTAGAACACACATGCTGATTACGTGCTACCTCCTTACCAATACATTAATACAAATAGCCTACTTTAAATTAATACAAATATATTTCGAAGTATTTCTGTGAAAAACGTATACTGTACAATGAAATTATTCTGAACTATATAATAATGGGTTTTTAATTTCAATCCTTTTTATGATTTATACTACTGGAATTCTCAACTAATATTGATTTTTATTGAGGATTTCAATGCTTACACAGTTATAGATTTGAAATGGTGTATCTGTCAATAATCTTTCTATCTTGGCAACGATGTTTATTAGACAGTAACAAATCCGAAATTATATGGCGTTAAAACTGTCTTACGACCGCATTTCCTAATATGAAATGCATAGTTATGTTATGTTAATAATTTGTAACTGATAAATAACAAACTTAATTACAACACAAGCCTAGTTTCAATAACATAATAAATTAGGCTTAACTAGTTAAATAGGTAAGTAGTAATGCCGGTCACTTGAGGTCTAACATGGGCTCTTATGGGGAGTAGGGTTCCCGAGGATCGGGCAGAAAAAATGGCGTGCGCATGCGCCAATTTTTTTCTGTGACGTCATGGCGCCTTTTTTTGTGACGTCACCAAGATGGCGGCGTTTTTTGTCTGTGACGTCAGCTGTTTTTTTGTCACGTCATGGCGGCGCTCTTTTTTTGTGACGTCATCAAGATGGCGGCTCCCGCCAATTTGACGCCAGCTGTTTTTTTCTGTGACGTCATGGCGGCGTCTTTTTTGTGACATGATGGCGGCGTTTGCGCCAATTTTGCCTAATTTTCGCGCCAATCGTCTGCCGTTTTTTCTGTCATCATGGGGAACAAGACCATATGGATCGCTGGGGTCATACTATATAAAGTGTACACAATACTATATAAAGTTTAGAATATGTAAAATGATGTACAACACCCAAATAAAGTGCATATTATATTATATAAAGTGAAAAACATGAAAATTTTTGCTTAAAAATCTAAAAAAACGCAAATATCTCGAAAACGGTGTGTCCTAGGGGTCCGGGGACCTTAAAAAACCACCTTCTACGAAGTAGAGGTGCCCCTGGGGGGTAGGTACCCTAAAATAACAAAATTAACCAAAATGTTGCGGGTTGCATTCAAAAAATGAAGGGGGCAATGAAGGGGCAAAACTTTGAAAAATCATATCTTAGGAATGGCTTCATGTATCAACTTCATACTTGGTATGTGTGTACACTTAGTTGGTATTTAAAAATGCATGGCACAAGGTATCCAAAAAAATGAAGGCGCAAAAAAGTTTTATTTTTTATCTTGAGAATGGCACTACGGATTTTCTTTAAACTTGGTATGTGTATATGGGTAGTGTTAGTATGTAATAAAATGCTAAGCATCACTTCCCAGATTCAAGGTCACAACTGTGAAAAATAAAAAAAACATACAACTATTAATTTTCTATCCCCTGCTGGTGTATGACTGTTCCTTTGAGTCTCTAAGTATTTGTTAAGACTAAGAAGAGTGTAGTGGTCAAGGTCAGACATATTAAAAAATAAAAAACATCTTAAAATAACAGACAGAGGCCTACAGGCCTGTTGGCGCAGGGCTCTACCTTCTCAATAGCAGATCAATACTTAGGAGGCAGTATAGTGTTATGGTATTATCTTAAAGAAAAATCCTTATATTTCTAAGACAGAGGGTGAGCAGTCTTTATAAGTTAGCAGATACTAGTACAGTTTTATTGAAGGGAAATACATAGCAGTTTATAATGTAACTCAGCTGGTCTTGCGTAACATAACCTCACTTTTACTGTAGATATATTAGTAAAACTTGAGTGAGCCTTTAGTGAGTCTCTATAATTACCAGCTTTATTGTTTTAGTTTCAGACGTGATACTGTTCAGACGTGTTGCCCTACGTAATATAACCTTACTTTTACTCTATCAAATTAGTAAAATTAGAGCGAGTCCTTAGTAAGTCTCTATAAAACTAGAGCTATCAGTTCTATTGCTTCAGTGTCTTTTCAGACGTGGTACTGTACAGACGTGCGTGTAACATAACCTCACTTTTTATTGTACTTTTACTGTACATTTAGTAATACCAGAGTGAGTCCATAGTGAGTCTCTATAAAACCTGGGCTATCAGCTCTATTGCTTCAGTGTCTTTCCAGACGTGGTACTGTACAGACGTGCGTGTAACATAACCTCACTTTTACTGTACATATAGTAATACCAGTCCCTAGTGAGCCACTATAAAACCAGAGCTATCAGCTCTATTGCTTCAGTGTCTTTCCAGACGTGATACTGTTCAGACGTGTGGTAACATAACCTCACTTTTACTGTACATATAGTAATACCAGTCCATAGTGAGTCTCTATAAAACCTGGGCTATCAGCTCTATTGCTTTAGTGTCTTTCCAGACGTGGTACTGTACAGACGTGCGTGTAATATAACCTCACTTTTTATTGTACTGTACATATAGTAATACCAGTCCCTAGTGAGTCTCTATAAAACCAGAGCTATCAGCTTTATTGGTTTAGTTTCAGACGTGATACTGTTCAGATGTGCTAGTCTTGCGTAACATAACCTCACTTTTTATTGTACTTTTACTATACATATAGTAATACCAGAGCGAGTCCTTAGTGAGTCTCTATAAAACCTGGGCTATCAGCTCTATTGCTTCAGTGTCTTTCCAGACGTGATACTGTACAGACGTGCCGGCCTTGCGTAACATAATCTTACACTACACTTGCACTCTAGCAATATATTAGTAAATTCAAAGTGAGTCCCTAGTGAGCCTTTATAAAATCATAGCTATCAGCTCTATCGGTTTAGTTTGGTTCCAGACGTGATACTGTACAGACGTGTCGGTCTTGCGTAACATAACCTCACTTTTGATTGTACTTTTACTGTACATATAGTAATACCAGAGTGGTCCCTTAGTGATTTTTTATAAAGTTATAGTTATCAGCTCTATTGCTTTAGTCTCAGACGTGGTACTGTACAGACGTGCGGGTAACATAACCTCAATTTTACTATAAAAATCCCAATTTCTCTTCATAATAAGATTAGTATTTTTATAAAAATGGAATCGTCTTCTAAAATGGGTTCTCAAAATATGACTGAACCAATCCATTTTATTAGCGAGGACCAGTGGTACATAAAAAAATTCAGGTTGTATGGTCTTAAAACCATTTTTAAGTTTACAAACCCCCCAGCCGGAACGTCCGAATTTGAATGGCTTAGACAAGGTTTTGCTCAAATAGTTGAGAGAGCGAAATCCGAATGCCATCCTAATGATTACCTAGGCTTTACATTAGATAGCATTAATTTGAAAACCAAAGAGTCAGGGTATGTAGTTCCACGTCCAGCTTCTGAAGTTAACAGTGATGTCCTTTGGAGTGTGTTTGGAGGTATTGTTCAATCTAACTCTGAAAATATCAAATCAACTGACACGTTTAGAGTTGATGTGGTGAGAGTCAACGTGCCTGTAGGTCGTGGTAGAAAACGCCCTGGATTCTATAACACCTTCGAAGAAGAGTGTAAGGCGAGGCAGGGAATTGTTGTCATAAAAAACAAAGATAACTTGTGTCTTCCCAGGGCTTTGGTAGTGGCAAAAGCGTATGCGAAGAATGATCCCCAAACCTATGCTATTCGAAAGGATAAAGGCCTTAGGCAAACACTTAGAGCTAAAAAATTAATTGCAAAGGCGAGAGTAGAGATCCCAGAGGAAGGAGCGGGCATTCCTGAGCTTGAGAAGCTTCAGGCTCATCTTAAAAAGTACAGAATAACTGTTTATAACTACAGCTCAAAAGGCCGTGATGTATACTTTTCTGGTGGCAGCGAAGATGCTAACCTTAAAATTAACTTGCTTTTCCATAATGGCCATTATAATGTAATTACTAGTCTCACAGCTGCTTTTGCTTGTGTCTACTACTGTGAGGCGTGCCATGTCCCTTCCAATAATAAGTTTGAACATCGATGCACTAACAAATGCACATCATGTCACTCCATATCTCCTCCATGTAAGCTTGAGCATGGAGGCCTCACTTGTCGATTTTGCAGTCGCCACTTTAAAAATGAGCAGTGTTTGATAGCCCATCGTGGTCAAGTTTGTAAAATGATTAAATTTTGCCATAATTGCCAAAAACTGGTCTTTCCAACAAAACGCAAATCGGCTCATGTATGTGGAGAGGTGTTTTGTAATACTTGCAAAGACTATAAACCGGCTGATCACCGGTGTTTTATGCGTGTAGACAAGCAAAGCCCTAAAGACCACGATTTCTTATTTATATTCTTTGATTTGGAGACCCGCCAAGACGAATCACTGGCTTCCGATAGTGAAACTAAAATTCATAGAGTCAACTTGTGCGTGTCCCAACAGTACTGCTTTAAGTGTATCAAAGGAAGTGACTGTGATACTTGTTTGGAACGGCAAAATGTATTTAAAGAAGACCCTGTCAAACAATTTATGGACTATGTCATGCAGGTGAGGAAAACTTTTAAGACTGTATGTGTGATCGCCCATAATGGACAGGGCTTTGACTTTCAGTTTATCTTAAAGTATTTGATGGAGGAAACTAAATTTGTCCCAAACGTAACTTCTCGGGGGACTAAAGCAATCTTAATTGAAGTAGATAATGTAAGGTTTATCGATTCACTTAGCTACTTCCCCATGTCCCTCTCTGCACTCCCTAAAGCGTTTGACCTGCCTCCAGAGAAGAAGAAAGGCTATTTCCCACATCTTTTCAACACATTGGCGAATCAAAATTATGTAGGCCCTATGCCAGCCAAGGTGTATTACTGTCCAGACTCTATGTTTGAAGAGTCCCACTCAGCTTTTGAAAAGTGGTATGACGAGCGAGTAGCAGAAGATTACAAATTTGACTTTCAAAAGGAGATCTTAGAATATTGCATTTCAGATGTCGAGATTTTGGCCCAAGCCTGTATTAAATTTAGAGCCTTACTTCTTGAGCAATGCAACGTGGACCCGTTCCTTGAAGCAATTACTATAGCCAGTGCGTGCAACCTAGCTTTCCGTAGAAATTTTCTAAAA
Source organism: Neoaliturus tenellus (assembly GCA_030545055.2). Lineage (NCBI taxonomy): Eukaryota > Metazoa > Arthropoda > Insecta > Hemiptera > Cicadellidae > Neoaliturus > Neoaliturus tenellus. The sequence goes on along the minus strand of JAQYXR010001220.1, from coordinate 7,133 downwards.
CCTGATACAATTGGCTTGATTCCAAAAGGTGGGTATCGTTTTTCTGACACTCAATCAGCTGCTGCATTGCAGTGGTTGACGTGGGAGGAAGAGAAACGTGGAATTAAGATACAACATGCAGGTCGGGGCAAAGAAGCCAAAATTAATGGGCTAAAAGTAGACGGATTTGATGGAGAGAACATCTATGAATTCCATGGATGCTATTGGCATGGCTGTCCCAAATGCTACCCATACAGAAGGGAAGAACCATTGAAGGAGGATCCCTCTGACACTCTTCACATTAGATATGAGAGAACAAAATCCAAAATTGATAAACTTTCTGACTATAATATCGTAGAAATGTGGGAATGTGAGTTTAGCAGGCTGAAGAAGGAAAATAAACTAGATCATCTTAATAAGCTACCAATTTTAAACAATCTTCCCCTCAACCCAAGAGATTCGTTCTTTGGAGGCAGGACAGGCAATGCAAAAGTCTATCACAAATGTGAGGAGGGTGAAACGATTCAGTATGTAGATGTCTGCTCTTTGTATCCTTATGTAAATAAATACTGCAAATATCCCATTGGCCATCCAAAGATTTATATAGGTAATGAGGAGTGCAGAGCACGTGGCCTTGACGTCGACGGATTGTTGAAATGTAAGATTCTACCACCTTGGGATCTCTACCATCCCGTACTCCCTGCTAAAATGAACAATAAATTAATGTTCGTATTATGTCGCACCTGCGGGGAAACCTTAAATCAGGGTGATTGCCTACATGAGAGCGAGGAAAGGGCTATAGTGGGGACGTGGACAATGGATGAGATACGGAAGGCTGTAGAGAAAGGCTATACCATCCTAGACATGTATGAGCTATGGGAGTATCGAGTGGCGACCTATGAGAACGGGGGCTTATTCACCGACTTTATCAATAAATTTCTAAAGATGAAACAAGAAGCTTCGGGCTATCCTGGGTGGTGTAAGACTGAACAAGACCAAGACCAGTATATCACGGAGTATTTCAAACATGAAGGAGTTCAACTTGAGAAAGTCAAAATTGCTAAGAATGCTGGCCTCCGATCAGTTGCTAAATTAATGTTGAACTCATTTTGGGGTAAATTTGGGCAAAGGGAAAATATGACTAAAACGTCGATCGTGAAGGACTCTAAGGAATTTTTTAGATTGCTAACCCAACCTGGAGGAAGAGTAAATTTAATCCAAATCATAAACGAAGAAGTACTCCTCGTGAATTGGCAAATTATTGACGAGGCTAGTGAACCCTTGAGGACCGTGAATGTTGTGATCGCAGCTTATACCACGGCTCACGCGAGACTTAAGTTATATGAACATTTGGAAGCCCTAGGAGGCCAGGTATTATACTACGACACGGACAGTTGTGTTTATTACTATCGCGACGGCCTGTATAGGGTTAACACTGGCGATTACCTGGGAGAAATGACAGACGAACTAGCCAAGGACTATGGCCCAGGTTCCTACATAGTCGAGTTTGTGTCTGGAGGCCCTAAAACCTACGCCTACCTTGTGTATTCCACATACCAAAATAAACTAGTCTCTGTATGTAAGATCAAGGGACTAACCTTGAATATTAAGACGTCAAAAGATGTGAATTTTGATACATTGAAAGAAATGGTTCTAAACGAAGCCACTCAAGTACTGGAAATTAAAGAGAGCCGAATCAGAAGGACAAAAACTCGAGACATTGTCACGGTAAATGAAGTCAAACAGTTTAAAATTACTGGAGCAAAGAGAAAATTGAATGATGATTATGATACTGTCCCATATGGTTACAAAATTCAGAGAACCATATGAACTAGCAGACACCAGTGCTCCATGGATGTCTATGGTTGTCACTAGCTTGTTTGATCATTCTCCTTCCAACTCCCGTACTGGTCGGACGTGTTTTCTCTTATTGACAGACAAACATGGCGGTATTTCTGAAATTTTTGTCAAAGAGAAAGTTAAATGAAAATGCCAAATTTTGCATTACTTCTTTTGAGTATAAGTTTTTTCTTACAGGTCAGATAGAGACATGCGAATGGCCTCTAGTATTTTCAGAGCATATAGTTGATCAAATTACGGAAAATGCTCCTTCAAACGCTCATATTGGCATAACAATAAAACTAGGAAAAGATTCAGGTCATATACCATTCATGCCTCTGGTTAAATTGACTCCAACAGTTTTCGATGAATATTTTGAAAAAATATTTCGTGGAGTCGAAATGCTATCGGGCACTTTAAATGTAGAAGTGTCACTTGTCGCAATTCCAAGTTGTTACATCAAATAGATGTTTAAATAGACTTTGCAGAGTAATTAGCCATCATTATTGTATATACTAGTCTTTTCTAATGTAGTAATTGACATGGAATACTGTAAATTTGTGTTAGCGCTTTGTATTAAATATTGCGTTTATAAATAAAGCTTTTTCGAATGGCTTACACAATCCGGCCTACACATGGGTTACAACTCAAACACTCTCCCCCACATATAGAATTATGTATGGACTAATGTGGCTTAGCGCTTCCTTCCCAGGGTTCTATATAAATTTATAACTTGAACTGGGGCGTTGGATAGCGAGTACTGACCGTACATTTATGTATGAATGTGAGGGCCTAGTAAATTGAGACGCCTCGACCCGAGGAGGGTTCAGGCTACTCCTTGGAACGGTCCTGAGGTCCCTGGCGCGGCTGACGAAAAGGCCCGTAAACCTCAGTATGAATGTGAGGGCCTAGTAAATTGAGGCGCCCCGACCCGAGGAGGGTTCGGGCTACTCTTTGGAACGGTCCTGAGGTCCCTGGCGCGGCTGACGAAAAGGCCGTAAACCTCTGTATGAGTCAAAGTACTACGCTTCCTTCGACCACGTTAAAATTGAAACCTCATGGAAGGCCATGTAGATTGAGGCGTTGGGGTCTGAGGAAGGCCCTGACTACTCCTTTGAACGGTCTGACATGAAATGGTTTGTAATATCTCACAGCATATAGTAATGTGAGGGACCGTCTAGAGAAGGAAGCTCTACGCCACAATTTTTATCAAAGCATTTAACATGTTGTGGGGGTGTGATTGATGTACCACATGTACAGCTTGATTGTATCAATATATTTTATACATCATATTATAGACACTTTTGCAATCAAAACAGCTCTCAAAGTGGATTATTCTGCCCAAAAACCACTTTAAATAAAAAAAGGTGTGGCTAGGCCCGTAGAGGAGAACCTAGACCCATAGAAGGGAACCTAGGCCCTCGTAGGGGAACCACGTCATGGTTAATGTTTTTTACATGAGCCATGATAAAAGTCAACGCCATGGAGCTGGGAAGTACCACCTCGAAAGAGCTCTGGTCCATGGGAGGAAATCTTCCTGAGCTGTTTTGATAGTTGAGTATCCTCCAAAATTAAAGACTAGTATACATCACGCGTGAGCTTGACACATGTGGTCAATTACATAATAAAAGTGAGAACACATGGTCAACAGTTTGGAAATTTCCCGCCAAAACAGTCGCCATCTTGATACACGTGGTCAAACACATGATAAAAGTGAGGTTAGAAAACGTGGTCAAAAGTTTGGAAATTTCCCGCCATCTTGACTCACGTGGTCAAACACGTGGTAAAAGTGAGGTTAGAACACGTGATCAAAAATTTGGGAATTTCCCTCCAAAGCAGTTGTCATCTTGGAAAAGGGGCGTTCTTGACCTATATGGTCAAACACGTATATGGTATATGGTCTTGACCTATATGGTAAAAGTGAGGTTAGAACACATGGTCAACAGTTTAGAATTTCCCGCCAAAACAGCCACCATCTTGACTCACGTGGGCAAACACGCGGTAAAAGTGAGGTTAGAACACGCGATCAAAAGTTAGGTTAGGAAATTTCCCGCCAAAACAGCCGCCATCTTGGAAATGAGGCGTGGCCTACACCACGTGACTGATGACGTCATCGGTCACAATTTGAAGAAACATTTAGGTGAAGTTAGGTTATAATTGGTTGGCTTAAGTTAGGTTTCACTCTCACTTACCCTTGCTTTTAGCCTTGTTTTATACTTATTACAATACTTATTTCTAAAACTTTCTAAGTAGCCTAGTTAAGTTTTTTGCGAGAGTGAAACCTAACTTAAGCCAACCAATTATAACCTAACTTCACCTAAATGTTTCTTCAAATGTGACCGATGACGTCATCAGTCACGTGGTGTAGGCCACGCCTCATTTCCAAGATGGCGGCTGTTTTGGCGGGAAATTTCCTAACCTAACTTTTGATCGCGTGTTCTAACCTCACTTTTACCGCGTTTTGCCCACGTGAGTCAAGATGGTGGCTGTTTTGCGGGAAATTCTAAACTGTTGACCATGTGTTCTAACCTCACTTTTACCATATAAGGTCAAGACCATATACCATATACGTGTTTGACCATATAGGTCAAGAACGCCCCTTTTCCAAGATGACAACTGCTTTGGAGGGAAATTCCCAAATTTTTGATCACGTGTTCTAACCTCACTTTTACCACGTGTTTGACCACGTGAGTCAAGATGGCGGGAAATTTCCAAACTTTTGACCACGTTTTCTAACCTCACTTTTATCATGTGTTTGACCACGTGTATCAAGATGGCGACTGTTTTGGCGGGAAATTTCCAAACTGTTGACCATGTGGTTCTCACTTTTATTATGTAATTGACCACATGTGTCAAGCTCACGCGTGATGTATACTAGTCTTTAATTTTGGAGGATACTCAACTATCAAAACAGCTCAGGAAGATTTCCTCTCCCATGGACCAGAGCTCTTTCGAGGTGGTACTTCCAGCTCCATGGCGTTGACTTTTATCATGGCTCATGTAAAAAACATTAACCATGACGTGGTTCCCCTACGAGGGCCTAGGTTCCCTTCTATGGGTCTAGGTTCTCCTCTACGGGCCCTAGCCACACCTTTTTTATTTAAAAGTGGTTTTTGGGCAGAATAATCCACTTTGAGAGCTGTTTTGATGTGCAAAAGTGTCTATAATATGATGTATAAAATATATTGATACAATCAAGCTGTACATGTGGTACATCAATCACACCCCCACAACATGTTAAATGCTTTGATAAAAATTGTGGCGTAGAGCTTCCTTCTCTAGACGGTCCCTCACATTACTATATGCTGTGAGATATTACAAACCATTCATGTCAGACCGTTCAAGGAGTAGTCAGGGCCTTCCTCAGACCCCAACGCCTCAATCTACTTGGCCTTCCATGAGGTTCAATTTTAACGTGGTCGAAGGAAGCGTAGTACTTTGACTCATACAGAGGTTTACGGGCCTTTTCGTCAGCCGCGCCAGGGACCTCAGGACCGTTCCAAAGAGTAGCCCGAACCCTCCTCGGGTCGGGGCGCCTCAATTTACTAGGCCCTCACATTCATACTGAGGTTTACGGGCCTTTTCGTCAGCCGCGCCAGGGACCTCAGGACCGTTCCAAGGAGTAGCCTGAACCCTCCTCGGGTCGAGGCGTCTCAATTTACTAGGCCCTCACATTCATACATAAATGTACGGTCAGTACTCGCTATCCAACGCCCCAGTTTCAAGTTATAAATTTATATAGAACCCTGGGAAAGGAAGCGCTAAGCCACATTAGTCCATACATAATTCTATATGTGGGGGAGAGTGTTTGAGTTGTAACCCATGTGTAGGCCGGATTGTGTAAGCATTCGAAAAAGCTTTATTTATAAACGCAATATTTAATACAAAGCGCTAACCACAAATTTACAGTATTCCATGTCAATTACTACATTAGAAAAGACTAGTATATACAATAATGATGGCTAATTACTCTGCAAAGTCTATTTAAACATCTATTTGATGTAACAACTTGGAATTGCGACAAGTGACACTTCTACATTTAAAGTGCCGCCGATAGCATTTCGACTCCACGAAATATTTTTTCAAAATATTCATCGAAAACTGTTGGAGTCAATTTAACCAGAGCGATGAATGGTATATGACCTGAATCTTTTCCTAGTTTTATTGTTATGCCAATATGAGCGTTTGAAGGAGCATTTTCCGTAATTTGATCAACTATATGCTCTGAAAATACTAGAGGCCATTCGCATGTCTCTATCTGACCTGTAAGAAAAAACTTATACTCAAAAGAAGTAATGCAAAATTTGGCATTTTCATTTAACTTTCTCTTTGACAAAATTTCAGAAATACCGCCATGTTTGTCTGTCAATAAGAGAAAACACGTCCGACAGTACGGGAGTTGGAAGGAGAATGATCAAACAAGCTAGTGACAACCATAGACATCCATGGGAGCACTGGTGTCTGCTAGTTCATATGGTTCTCTGAATTTTGTAACCATATGGGACAGTATCATAATCATCATTCAATTTTCTCTTTGCTCCAGTAATTTTAAACTGTTTGACTTCATTACCGTGGACAATGTCTCGAGTTTTGTCCTTCTTGATTCGGCTCTCTTTAATTTCCAGTACTTGAGTGGCTTCGTTTAGAACCATTTCTTTCAATGTATCAAAATTCACATCTTTGACGTCTTAATATTCAAGGTTCTTTTGACGTCTTAATATTCAAGGTTAGTCCCTTGATCTTACATACAGAGACTAGTTTATTTTGGTATGTGGAATACACAAGGTAGGCGTAGGTTTTAGGGCCTCCAGACACAAACTCGACTATGTAGGAACCTGGGCCATAGTCCTTGGCTAGTTCGTCTGTCATTTCTCCCAGGTAATCGCCAGTGTTAACCCTATACAGGCCGTCGCGATAGTAATAAACACAACTGTCCGTGTCGTAGTATAATACCTGGCCTCCTAGGGCTTCCAAATGTTCATATAACTTAAGTCTCGCGTGAGCCGTGGTATAAGCTGCGATCACAACATTCACGGTCCTCAAGGGTTCACTAGCCTCGTCAATAATTTGCCAATTCACGAGGAGTACTTCTTCGTTTATGATTTGGATTAAATTTTACTCTTCCTCCAGGTTGGGGTTAGCAATCTAAAAAATTCCTTAGAGTCCTTCACGATCGACGTTTTAGTCCATATTTTCCCTTTGCCCAAATTTACCCCAAAATGAGTTCAACATTAATTTAGCAACTGATCGGAGGCCAGCATTCTTAGCAATTTTGACTTTCTCAAGTTGAACTCCTTCATGTTTGAAATAACTCC
>JAQYXR010001219.1:0-38232 GCA_030545055.2 Neoaliturus tenellus | reverse complement strand
ATATGGAATTAGAATAAAATGTGTTAAACAGGACTTGGACTTGGACTTGATTGAGGTTTTGTAGAACAGAGCGGGGGATAGATCACTTTGCGGCAATGGACTAGCATGCTGCTTAGTGGTCTATCCCCCGCTCAAAGGGTATCTTTACGTGACCTTGACCCACATAAATTGTATAGTTGGTGGGGTATAAAAAGGGTAAGCAAATTGGATGGATACAACACTTCCATACCATGGCTCCACTTGACAACACCGTGTTCCATCGCAACAGAATTGTCTCTATTCTGGAGGTAATACCTCTAGAAATTATAGAAGTAGAGGACCAACTACCTGCGGTTGATCAAGAAGAGGAGGAGGAAGAGATAATGGATATTGAAATGGACTCTGACGAAGCTGGTTCAACGGACAATGAGGTGGACTTGCACGCCTACGAAACATTAGAGTCGTCATCTGAGTCGGAAATGGAATTCCAATTGGAAATCGAAGAAGAAGAACAAGAACAAGACACTCCCCATCGTCCAATGGATAGGATGTTAGTTGCCAGAAGAATTATGTATTGTCATCGCTGCCTATTCCGTGATGAGGATGATTCCGACTCTGATGGTGATGTTTCACCCTTGTAAAAAAGTTTAAACAAAAAGTTAAAAAAGAATGTGAGCGGGGGATAGAGCACTTTGTAGTAAATGATGCCGCTTAGTGCTCTATCCCCGCTCAAAATAATAATTCCAAATGACCTTGACCTACATAAACTTGCTCAAACAGACGTCTTTGAAAAAACTTGTACAAATTATTGAATCTAGACCAAATATCATCAATTTATCAAGCCTACTGATAAATGTATTACAAACGGTTGTGTAAAGGCTAAATTTAGCACATGAGTGATAACCTGTTTCCATATGACGTCACTTTCCCCACCTATCTGCCTCGGATATAAAGGGTCCCGGTGGAGTGCGCTGCTCATTATTGCGTGGACATTCACAGAGTGTGCATTCAAAGCCAAACTGTTTGAAATGGCTCTTTGCGACATTTGTGGGGAAATCTTTCAAGACGAAGATCTTTTCACCATACACAGAGAATTACATGAAGACGAAGATAGAAAAGAAGATATTACCATGGATGAAATAGACTTAGACTCAATTGACCGGTTTTTGGAAGAGCACCAGAAGCAGACGGACTACTGGGACAGCTATCTACAGCAAATGCAAAGAAGAAGACCTAGTGTGATCCAATTTGCTGGTGCTGGACCATCTACTGCTAGAAGACCTTTTGAAGAAGAAGACACTGAAGAAGAGGACACTGAAGAAGAACTAGAAGATGTGAAACAACTGCGCACCACGGCCTTGCCAGGACGAGTTGTAACACATTTTAAAATTAATAATGTTCAATTGGAACTGGAAACATTTATAACCCAGGCTAAGGAACTTGTTGGTGGAACCTTGAGGGAAGAACTACAAAGATTAAATTTTATTAAATTTGGAATGGTGTTAGAGGCTATGTTTAACAATACTGATGGTGAAACAGCATTGAGAGCGTTCATTACCAAAAACCGAACCCTTACCTTCACCTCCAACATCGATGATATTATTGAAGAATGCTTGGAAGAACTTATAACAAAACTTCAAGAACATGAAGGAAGAGGATCTGGATGGACTTTGTCATCAATTGAAGGTATGGATGTAAGGGTTCACAAGCATGGATATGGTTTAAGGGGTAGTAGTTTTATCCCTTTACCAAAGAAAATCCAAAACACTAAATCATGTAGGAATGTGCAAAATGAAGGTAATGAATGTTTTAAGTATGCAATGTTAACCAAGTATGTTAAAGATCATCCTGAAAGAGTTGGTAGAGAGTATTACGAAAATGAACACCGCTACAACTTTCAAGGCCTCACCTACCCAGTTACATTGAAAGACATAGACAAATTTGAAAAGAAAAATCCTGGCGTTTCAGTGAATGTTTTCGGTCTGGATGATTCGAACAACGTTTATCCTTTGCGGGTAGTAAAAGTTGAGCAAAGAAACCACACTGATTTGTTACTGATCACTAAGGGTGAAATTTCACATTATGTGTGGATAAAGGACTTTGCATCCTTGATTCGAAATCAATTATCAAAACAGAGGCGTAGGTTAACAGTGTGTAAAAGATGTTTTTGTTTCACATATAAAGAAATAAGACAAGGAGGATTAGAGTGGTTGATAGAACACAAAAGACTTTGTAATGAAAATTATGAAGTGAAGATTAGTCTGCCACCACCATCTCGAGCGTGTATCCAATTTAACAAAACAGTTCACCAATATCGGATTCCAGTAGTCATCTACGCAGATTTTGAATCTACGTTAGTACCACAGGAGCTGCCGGACGGTGAAGTGACTAGAAGAACAAAATATCAGTTGCATCAACCCAACAGTTTTTGTCTAATAGTGAAATCAACCTTGTCTGAAAACCAATTGCAAAACTATGGTTTAACATCCATTCCAATACTTTACCGTGGTGAAGAAGCCGCTAAGTATTTCGTAGACCAGTTGTATGACATTGCTGAAAAGGTACAACGCTTGTATGGTAATGTCGTACCTATGGAACCTTTGAATGAGAATCAACAAGAAGAATACAATATGGCATCAAGATGTTATCTATGCGAGAAGAGCTTCAGTGAAGAAAATCCAAAAGTAAGAGATCACGATCACCTGACAGGTTTATACAGAGGAGCTGCTTGTAATTCATGCAATATAAATTACAAACTGCCCCACTTTATCCCTGTCGTGTTACACAATCTTAGCGGCTACGACTCCCACTTCATTATTCCAGAGTTAGGAAGAGATGATGGTAAAATTGATGTTCTTGCTACAACATTGTAAAGTACATCAGTTTCTCAAAAACCGTAGGTAAAATTAAACTTCGCTTTGTAGACTCTTATAGATTTATGCCATCTAGTTTGAGCAGATTGTCTGAGAATCTACGAAGAGAAGACCTAAAAGAAACCAGCAAGATTGTACCTGAAGATAAATTGGACTTAGTATTACGTAAAGGAGTATTCCCCTACGACTACATAACATCTACAGAAAAATTTGAAGAAACCAGTCTACCACCGATCGAAGCCTTCAACAGCAAATTAAACGAAAGTGAAATCTCCGTTGAAGACTACAATCATGCTTGTAATGTTTGGAACCAACTAAACATTCAAACCTTAGGGGAATATTCTGACTTTTATATAAAATTGGACGTAACTCTGCTGTGCGATGTGATGGAAGAATTCCGAAACACCTGCTTCTCCGCCTATGGACTGGACCCTCTACACTCGTACACATCTCCAGGATTAGCATGGCAAGCTATGCTAAAGTCAACCAACTGTCGACTGGAACTTCTAACGGATATCGATATGGTGCTCATGATGGAATCTGGTGTACGGGGCGGTTTGACACAAGCTGTAACACGTCATGTCAAAGCCAACAACAAGTACATCCCCGGCTTCGACGAGCAACAACCATCGGTCTACCTTGGCTACTTTGACGCAAACAACCTTTATGGTTGGGCAATGTCAAATCCGCTTCCCTACGCTGACTTCAAATGGATCGACCCGGCCACCATTGGAGACATCTCACAGATTCCAAAGAATGGTCCAAAAGGCTATATTTTGGACTGTGATTTCGAATATCCAGAGCACCTTCATGACCATCACTACGACTTGCCTCTCCTAGCCAAGACTGAAGTTTCACCGACAGGAAGATGGCCAAAATTGATGATGACCTTGGAGAATAAGGATCGCTATGTGGCTCACTACTGGGTAGTTCAACAGGCTCTTGAATTGGGTCTACGTATAGTGAGAATTCATAGAGCAATTGAATTCACCCAGTCTTGTTGGTTGAAACCATATATTGATTCCAACACTGCAAGAAGAGCTGCAGCGACAACAGCATTTGAAAAGGACTTCTATAAATTAATGAACAATGCCATCTTTGGGAAGACCTTGGAGAACAAAAGAAAACACAAAAATGTAAAATTAGTGAGTGATCCTAGGAAATTGGAAAAATTAGTGCAAAAACCAAATTTCGGAACATCCATGATTATAAACGAAAATCTAGTCGCTGTCAGTATGAAGAAAACAACAATAGTCATGGACCGTCCGTTATACATAGGTATGTCGATTTTGGATATAAGTAAAACCCTGATGTATGATTTCCATTATAACAAAATGGTTAAACATTACGGAAGGGAAAACATTGGAGTCGCATACATGGATACGGACGCGTTTATCTACTGGATAAAGACTTTGGACATGTATGAAGACCTAAGGACTTTTCCATACAAAGAAGATTTCGATTTTTCTGACTATCCGAAAAACCATCCAAATTTTAATGAAAAATATAAAAAAGTAATTGGAAAATTCAAAGATGAAGCAAATGGAATGCCTTTAGAAGAAATAGTGGCGCTGATGGCGAAATTGTATTCATTTAAGATGTACCACGAGAACAACACACCGACAGTGAAGAAAGCAAAAGGAGTGAAGACATCTTATTTGAAAAAACACGTGACATTTGACCACTACAAGACTTGTTTGTTTGAAGATACTACGATATCAGCAACATTTAACAATATCCGAAGCTTCAAGCATCAAGTCTACAGTGTCACCGAAATTAAAAAAGCGTTGTCAGCTCGGGATGATAAAAGATACATTATGCCCGACAAAATCCACACTCTTCCTTTTGGCCACTACTCTCTAAACCCTATCAACTAGTAACCTATTCTTCGTCCTTCTACAACTACGACCTTATTCCTTTCTCCTTCCGTAAAAAAATGGGGAACACGGCAAGTCCAACGCCGTGTTCCCCATTTTTTTACACAAGTTTGGATGACCTTGACCCATATAAATGATGTGAATATTTAAAACAACATTCATTGTGATTATACATGTGATACAACAAACATTGAAACCTGCAATATGAAGGACTTGAAGCAACAAATTGTCAACGAACTTCATAAACCTGCAAGAAGAAAGTTTCCACGAAGAAATACGGTGATAAAAGGAATTAATGATTTATATCAAGCGGATTTAATCGAAATGATTCCTTATAGCAAACAAAATAAAGGATATAAATACATATTGACTGTTATTAACTGTTTTTCAAAAATGGCAGATGCTTTACCACTAAAAGATAAAAGTGGCAAAAGTGTTACAAAAGCAATGGAAACAGCTATACAAAGAGACAAACATACTATTAAACATTTACAAACAGATGATGGAAAAGAATATTTTAATAAGGAATTTGCAAATTTAATGAAAAAACACAATATAAACCATTATTCAACCAATTCAGAAGTAAAAGCCTCAATAATCGAAAGATTCAACAGAACTTTAAAAAGTGCAATGTATAAAATGTTTTCCAACAGAGGATCGCACATATGGATTGATATGTTACCAAAACTTATAAACGATTACAATAACAAATTTCATAGGACTATCGGGATGAAACCAAACCAAGTAACTAGTAAAAATGAAAACCTTGTATTAAAACGTATAAAAACGAATACTAAACCAAAAGTTGAAAAACTAAAGCCTAAAAAATTTAATGTGGGTGATAAAGTGCGAATAAGTAAATATAAAGGTGTATTCAGTAAAAGATACCTGCCAAATTGGACCAATGAGGTTTTTACTGTATTCAAAGTACAACCTACAGTACCTGAGACATATATTTTAAAAGATAATAAAGGACAATTGCTTGAAGGAGGGTTTTATGGACATGAAATGTTAAAATCAACAGTAGGCGATGTATATTTAGTTGAAAAGGTGTTGCAACGGAAAAAAGATAAGGTCAAAGTACGATGGTTAGGATTTAATAAGACGGAAGATTCTTGGATACCTAAAAAGGATTTGATATAACGATAGAGAATCATTTTAGGTTGAACCATTACAAAGGATGGAGATAGTACCACAAAAAGAGAGTTTTACTATTAATAATATAGATGAACTCACAGTGGATAATTCAGAATTCAATAGTGGGAAGCATGGCAATTTGTTACCAAACACCGTTCGTTGTCTGGTTACCGGACCTTCCAACTGTGGAAAAACTAATGTAGTATTCAATTTGATTACAAACCCTAAAGGATTACGATTTAACAATCTATATGTATTTTCAAAATCACTACAACAACCAAAGTATCAATTATTGGAAAAAATACTGACTAATGTGCCTGAAGTTAAATATTTAAAGTTTAATGCAAGCGAGAGTGTCATGCAGCCACAAGAAGCTAAACCATTCTCCGTGTTTATATTCGACGATGTATCTTGTGAAAACCAAAACACAATAAGGAATTACTTCGCTATGGGTCGACATAACAACATAGATAGCATTTATATTGGCCAAACTTACAGCAAAATACCTAAACAACTCATTAGAGACAATGCAAACATGTTAATTGTATTTAAACAGGACGAAACCAACCTAAAACATATATATTTTGATCATGTAAATGCGGATATGACATTTGAACGATTTAAAGAGTTGTGTGGAAAGGCTTGGGCTGAAAAGTATGGGTTCCTAACAATTATGAAGGAACAACCGCTAAACAATGGTCGATACAGGATAGGATTTGATAAATTTATATTAATACATTAAACGTGGTATAACACATTCATTGTTGTACAACACGTCTTGCTACAAACATGGTTAACCAAGAAAAATTAGTAAAAGAAATAAAATCACTTAGTGATTCTATTCGGGCTAAAAACAGAGCATTGAAACTAGGTATTAGCGAGAGGGAGAAATTCCTTGAATCTACTTTTAAACCTATTACTGAACCCTTGAAACAATTAAACAAAAAATTTGCTAAACCTGTATTGGAAGGAGATGCGATTGCACCTATTACGAAGTTTGAAAGAGAAAATGTAAAATCAGAAGATTTTAGTGATGAAGACCTGGAATCCTCTACGTATAGTGGTTTTACCGGTGGAGAACCCGAAAGAGAGCTAGAATCACCGGACTATAGTGGAATAAAAGAATTATATGAAGTAAAAGCCAAAAGAGGACATGAAGTTGTATCAACTGCTAGTGAAGAGGAAAAAGAAGAAGAGACAAGGGAAGGTCCGTCAAACATAAGCTTATTGGGTGAAAACATTCATAACAAAGGACCTTTAGGAAGGAAATACATGGTAAAAATGTTACTCGGAACAATTCCTAATAAGAATTACCATAGTTATGGAGCGAGATTAACAGAAGACGGTTTAATGATAGGTAATAGCCCGTTAAACGTTGACGAACATGATAATATTGTCATTGGTGATCAAAGGTATAAGGGCACAAAAGGATTATTTGAATTATTATTTGAAAATAAGCCTTCAGTATCGGTAGTGAAAGAAAAAGACATGGAAGCATATAAAAATATTTTGGAACAGACAAATGCATATAGGAGAAAGTATTTACCTGACCAGCCTCCTTTTAGATCTAAGTCTTTAAAATATAAACAATTTGTATGCAAGTTAATACCAACTAGAAGACAAACAATGCCGTTAACACAAAGAAAACCTGTAAAACGAAGATTTATGGCATCCACTTTGGATGTAAGTGCTCAGGAACGAAGAAAAAGAAGTAAGTCCGTTACGGGTACAGGTTTAATGAAGAAACTATATAACACAAATGTGATTTATTACAATAATATCAATAAATTGGTGGATAGAATGAAACTAATACATGAAGCTAAAGAAGCGGGTCATACTGGATTGGAAAACGAATGGGTGGCTTTAGTGGATGAACTCCGAAACCGTGGGGTAATCTCATAAAAATGCGTTACTCCCTAGAATACTATTCAGTTGCACCATGAGTGTCGACAAGTTCGGACGTTACTCCTCGGATGGGTTATATTATGCCAATAGTTTAAAAAGAAGTGCTGGTTTACCACAAACACCTGATGGAGATTATGATATGAGTAATAAAAGGTTAAAAAACATAAAAGATCCTACGGATGAAAACGATGCAATAAATCTAAAAATATTAAAGGAAAAGATATCGCCAACATTAAAACTACAAAATAACACATATGACGCAGAAGATCATAGAATTATCAACGTTGGTAAACCAAATCAAAACGGTGATGCGATAAACAAAGGTTATTTGTCATCTGAATTAAAAAATACGTTAAAATTCAATGGGAAAACGTATAGTGCCAACAATAAACGTATATCCAACGTAGATGACCCTAAAGATGCAAAAGACAGCGTAAATAGACGCTATTTACATTCTTTGATACCTGAAAAGACAAAAGATGGATTTTCTTTTTATAAATTTGTTATTAACGATATAGGTTATCCAAAAAATGAAAATGATGCTGTAAATCTCAAATATATAAAAGATCATTGTGTCATACGTGATGTGGGAGTTATCGATTGTCTTGGCAATTGTTTGGCGAATGTAAAAGATGGTTCAGCACCATCTGATGGTGCAACAGTGGGTCAAATGAAAGAGACTTTAAAACAAGAAACAACTGGATTTGCAAAACGAGATGAAGTATTATCAAAGCAAGGGGATGACTTTATTCAAGGTAATGAAAAATTTCATTTATTGACATACAAAAACACTTATTGGGATTGCAGGCATGGAAGGTTATCAAATGTGTCATGGGGTCATGCAGATAGAGACGCGGCTGCCTTAGGACAAACAGTACATCTAGATCCAAATAATTACCATGCGTTTTTTATATGTAGTAATAAAAAATTAACAAACATGGCGCAAGGAAGAGAAGCAAATGATGCTGCAACTGTAGGACAGGCTATCACATTATCACAAATGGATAGCAAAGTGTATACTTGTAATAATAAACGTATAACAGACCTTAAAGACCCTGAACATGTGGATAATGCTGTCACTGTTAATTTTCTTGTAAAAGTTTTAGGAAATGCATTATTTGATGTATACAATCTTATTGGTATTCATTCAGGTCGTACTCCTTTGTTGGAATCTGAGAGAGGTACTTGGATTAAACGGGAAATTGTTCAAAACTATTTTATCAACCCTCGTACAAAAAAGTTTAGATCATCGGATTGGGGTGATTTTGATATTTAATAAAAGAACACAATAAACGACTTCATTTATGTCCAACTTGTCATAGAGGTAACACATAAGTTGTACATTGCGATTATAAAAGGACAATAATGACGTTCCAGTACATCAGTCCATATAGAGACACTGTAAGGAGAGGAGGTGGGATCACGTCCACAGCGGTTTCTCTGTTAAGTAAAGCTTTAAAACGAATTCCAGTAGGATCCATAGTAAATAGAGCAATAGACGCATTACCATACGAATTTCATATACCGGGAGGTTATCAGTATTGCGGACCAGGAACTAAATTGAAAAAACGACTGGAAAGAGGCGATCCTGGCATAAATAAGTTAGATCAGGCTTGTAAAGAACACGATATCGCATATTCCACGTTTGCCGATTCAAAAAATAGATCAATAGCTGACAAAAAGCTTGCGGACATAGCTTGGCAACGAGTAAAATCAAGTGACGCTAGCATAGCAGAAAAAGCAGCAGCTTTAGCAGTAACAGCAGGTATGAAGGCTAAAACAGCAGTAGGAGGTGGAAGAAGGAGGAGAAGGAGAGTAAAAAGGAGGTCAACCACAAGAAAACATGGAGGAAATATAAAAAGAAGACGACGATCTACAAGAAAAGGCAGGAAGAAGCCCACCGTGTGGTCAATGGTAAAAAACGGGGCAGGTCTTTACCTAAGACCTTATCGTGCATATTAAATGAAAGAAATCAATTGGTCATACCACATAAAGCATTAACCAATATTGAATTATTTAAATATATTTCCTGTTTAAAAATACCATTTTTCCGCGGTGTGTTTATGAAAGACAGTTTACCAAAGAAAATGTGGCAAAATGAGACTGGAATTGTAAATTTGGATAATACTGAAGGGCCTGGCACCCATTGGGTTTGTTATAAGAAACTAAATAACAATGTATATTATTTTGATAGTTTCGGTAATTTGCCACCACCAAAAGAACTTCAAAATTACTTTAAATCTGCTAAAAACATATATTATAACTATAAAAGAGAACAACCTGATAATACTTCAATATGCGGCCATTTATGTTTGGAATTTCTAGCTAAAAGTATCAGTCACTATTGAGATGTCTTCCTATACGGTATCATTAACAGGAAAATCGTCCACTTTACGAAGTATCCTTTTTCCAGCGTTACGCTTGCAAAAAGGAAGGTTTTGGGAGGCGGCACTATTGGATTTTACAACTTACAACTCTATCCCCAATGTTACGGAAGGTAAAAATAACGTATTGCATTATTATAAGGGAAAGGATGCCAGTGGAAAATTTACAGACTTACAAGAGTGCAGGTTACCCACAGGTTCTTATGAAATTGATCATATAAATGAATTTTTGCAAACTAAAATGGGAAAAGACAATATAACATTAAAAGGTAATAATAATACGATGAAAGCTGAAATTACTTCCAAATATTATATAGATTTCACTCAACCAAACTCAATTGGTGATTTATTAGGATTTTCCAACGATGAGCCTGTTTTAGAACCAGATGTAACACATTCCGGTAAGAAAACAGTAACAATATTAAAAGTCAATAGTATAGACATAACTTGTAACATTATACAAGGTGCTTACAGGGATGGGGCTAACACCCACATCATACATACTTTTTACCCAAGTGTACCACCTGGATTTAAAATTGTTGAAAAGCCACAAAACCTGGTATATCTACCGTTGAACACCACTTTCATTTCAGACATCGTGTTGAGCGTATTGGATCAAGACGGTAACTTGGTAGACTTCAGAGAAGAGCCTATTACGATTAGATTACATTTAAAATCGACACTTTAATACAAAACCATGGGTTTAACATTTAAAAGCGAACAACCTACGGGAAACCGCATTAGTAGCTCTTCAGCTGTGGAGGAGTTAACACGCGAGAACATTCGTTTCTTAGAGAGAATTGGATTAAAATTAACCGAGTATGGATATACTGGATATAGCGCAGGGTCCAACATTCGACGAAACCCTATGGGAAAAAGAATATCACACCCACAACCCTTACACTTCATCGAAATTAAACAATAACGATGAAATTCGTATTCCCATACAAAATCAAGACATTTACACACTACCATGTGAAAGTTACTTGTATATTGAAGGACAAGTTACTAAAAAGGACGGTACTACTGTTGGTACAACAGTTCCATTTATAAATAATCCTATGGCTTTCCTATTTGATGAAATTAGATATGAAATATCAGGTGTAACAGTTGATTCCACTAAAAAAGTAGGTATTACGACAACTTTAAAAGGATTAACATCTATAACACCCAATGAAACCAATTTACTTAAACCTGCCGGATGGGTATTACCTACGATTGACACGATCACTCCAAATCCAAATGGATATTTTGATTTTCATATTCCATTACGTTTGCTGCTTGGTTTTGCTGAAGATTATAGGAAAATAATATTAAACGTTAAACAAGAATTAGTTTTGTTGAGATCTTCTAACGATAAAGACATTATTAAAGCTGCAGATGCTACTACAGATGCGACTTTAGAATGGAAATTAAAATTAGACAAAATTGTATGGAGAGTTCCACATGTTAAATTGGCTGACGAGCATAGAATGCTACTTTTAAGAAAATTAAAAGCCGATCGTGATATTGTTATTCCATTTAGAAGTTGGGAATTTCATGAGCATCCCAGTTTACCTACTACGGATCGACACACTTGGACTGTTAAAACATCGAATTATGTAGAACGAGCCAGGTATATTATATTTGGTTTACAAACAGGTAGAAGAGACGCCATTACTAAACATGCAGGACAATTTGATCATTGTGACTTGAAAAATATTAAAGTTTATTTAAATTCACAATTCTTTCCATACGACAATTTAAATGTGTCATTCACTAAGAAGAAATACAGTATATTGTACGATATGTACGCGAGATTCCAAAGTTCATATTACGGTAAAACAAATACACCTTTATTACCACCTGACAAATATTTCGATGCCTACCCAATAGTTGTAATCGATTGTTCTAAACAAAATGAATCAGTAAAGTCTTCAAGTGTGGATATAAAAATAGAAATGGAATTCAACGATGCTATACCGGCTAATACAACTGCATACTGTTTAATTCTACATGATAAAATCGTAACATACACACCTTTAACTGGAATTGTTAAAAATGTATTGTAAGAACCGGTTTTGTTTCATTCCGCGAGTATAAAAGCAGAGCGTACAGACCGCTCCTCATCAGTTTGTTGCCTACTGTTGTATGGGTAGCATCGTATTCAATATGGCTTCTCCTAGTGGTACACCTGAAAATGTGGTAGATATTGAGAAGGAGATATCTGAGTTTTTAGATCCTCAAGGTCACCAGGAAGGAGGTGAACAAAACGTTTGCGGACAACTTCACGCCAGTAATAATGTTGAAGAAAAAGGTAAAAGAAGAAAGACTATACAAAAGAGAAAAAGGGATATTGAAGATAATATTTCTCCAAACATATTGAGTGAGGTATTTTTGCGAATATTTTATCCAATCTCTTCCAGTTTGGATAAAAGTGTTTTAATCGGTGTTATGAAATCTACAGATTATTCCCCTACTGTTATTTTAACTCATGGACCCAAAATGATTTTGTTTACGGACAGTGCTTGGGAATCGTTTATGAAACATTTGCATCTGCTAGAATGCTATTTAAGTAGTAACATGTTTGGAAGAAAGACAAGGGTAGGACTTTTGGATTCAAATGTGGAAATTGATATCATTAAACAACGTGGTGATCATCAGCTACGGTTTAGAGACACAACAAGACATGATAACAAAATTCAACTTAATCGAGAGGAGTTTTTCATTTTAACTTGTGCTACTGAACCTATAACAAGATACTTGAGACAACTGGTGTTTTCAAGTTCGATTATTAAAGATTATCTGGAAGACACTTTGGACAAACAACCGGACGCACCTATATTATACGGACCTGTGGATACTTCTATATTTAATAGAGTTCCTCATGAAGTACAGATGTGGAGACAATTGGAAAAGTACGCTCAACTACATAAGAAATCAGTAAAACAGGAAGAAGAGGAAGATGGAGGAGAAGAATCAAGTGTTAGTGATGAAAATGAAAATAAGGAAAATATAAAGATGGAAACTTAAATGACAATGGTTAGTTTTTAAAACAATAACCAACATTTTGTGGGGTTAGGCCTATTGGGGACGGTGCCCACGTTAAATATACACCAACGCGCCAACAACTGTACGGCCTGGTATAAAAGTAGTACCTACCGTGGTGTGGAAATCAGTTGACCTCCTGACTTCGTAATGAGCAGACGTGTGACCTTCAAAATGGACAAGGGAGAAGAACAACAAGTAAAGTCCAAGCCTGGTATTATTGAGTTTCAAGCGTTTCGTGGTAATGATGATAGATTCATTATAAAAGAACTTGTGTTTTTGGACATGAATACAAGTGTTCCTTATTCGTTTTTATTTAAACCACCATGTTCTTATTCGTCTTTAACTAGTAAAGCCGCTACTACCAACAGATGGATTTCAAAACACTTCCATCATATCGATTGGTATGATGGTTTTACAAGTTACACGGACTTGTATCACATTATGCATCACTTTTCAGACAAGTTTACCAATATTTACACAAAGGGGCTGGAAAAGAAAAGATGGATCGAAGGATTTACTCATGTTCCGGTTAATGATGTGGAATTGGATAAGAATTATCAATACATGCTGGAAACCATATGTATTTGTACAAAAAGCCCAGAACATGATAAAGATAGACATTGCGCTTTGAAAAATGCCTATAAACTCGCCTCTTACCTTCAAAGTGGGGAATTGGGGAGTGGTGGGGGTAACGGAGAGTATATAAGTGGGGAGCAGACAGGGACCTGGCATGAGTATTACTCGAGATTCCGAGACGACAACATCTCCGAGCAAGAAGACGATCTGTAACCTGACCATGGCATCTCACCAGTTCCTTCAGACTTTGGTCGAGCAGTTCAATGCTCACTCCAAGTCAACAATATTACCTGTAAAGAAGTGCTCGGAACTAAAAGACGAGAAGCACTACATAATCCATGCTATGAAGAAGATGGAGACTACAGTTGGGGAGGCCATCTGCTGCAGTCTCAGCGAGGCACCGTTTACTCCGGGGGATGAACCAAAGTTCCAGGTGTACCTGCCCAAGAGATTCGTCCATCTTCTACAAAACGAGGATCTTCGCTCTATTCAACCCGGGTGTCTATACCTGGTGTCCCACGGCTGCACGGGTAGCAATTCTACAGAGTTGACCATCCACATCGCTGACAAGCAGCAGTGTTAGATTTAAGTTTTAATGTTGTACATATGTTGTTGTTGTAATGTTTTATAAATAAACGAATCATAAAAGACAAAAAAAAATAAAACAAAAAAACAAAAAATGCAACATATCAATATGTGACAGACTTCACGTATTGATATGTTGCATTTTTTTTAAACTTCGCGGGTGACCTTGACCTTTGACCTTTGCATTTCACAACTACCCCCACTACCGTAATTACCCCCACTACCGCACTAGGATTCAAACCTGCTTGGATGCGAAAAACGGTCATTCTGTTGCCAACTAGCAAACGATGAGCACCTTGTACGAGCTTTGCTTACAACGAGTTATAACTGACGCATCTTTATTCCAGATGGCTTTACGAGATAATATCCCTATAACAGTAAAGCAGGATATCGAGGAGTACAAGAAAGATAATAGAGGGTATTCGGGATACTCCTGGTATAGGTTCCAAGACGGGGAAAAGTTTTGTAGGCCTTGTGGCAATGCTGCCGTCAGAGACCTTCGACGGTTCGTACAGGAAGGTGGTAGAAAACAGTTTGGATTTCTAGCACCAATGTTTAGATTTGAAAACTACAAGGACACCTGTGCTATTTGTTCCATCCCTTTGTATCAATGGAAAAAGTTTAGAAGTGTTTAATTGCATCTTCCATACCCCCACCACCATCACCCCCACCACTTTTCCATGTACCTCCAAACGCTGTGCCTCGGCTTCATTTCTACTCCAGCAGCCAACCTAGCAACATCAGGATGTCTCTCAACGTCAGTTGCGCAAGTTACGAGGAGGTGAGCATCAAGACTCAGCAGGAGCTAAACGACTTATACAAGGAGTTGCAGCTGATGGTGGCACGAGGCTACCGTATAAATGTGCAAGTTTACGCTTGCAATATACGGAACACCCGGCAGTCAAAGGAAGAGCCTGGACACTCCTCGACGGCTTCCTCACCAGCGTCCATGAAGACCGAGCCAGACAACTTGGACTACTTCAGCTGACTAGCAGTTGTATTTCTTGTCCTAACCATTGTAGAATATGTATATTTTTTCATTATATTAAAGAAGTAAAAGAGCAAAAACACCTATCTTGTTACTGACATATAAGCTCAGTAACAAGATAGGTTTTTTTAAAACACAATTTGGATGACCTTGAAACTTCCCCCTCCACTGCTTTGTTACCCCCACCACTTGACTATTGGTGTACATGGCACATCGCAATTGGAAACCTCATTCCATCTTCAACAGCCACACCGACAACATCAACAATGGCAAACCTACCAACAGATGAAAGATGTCCTCACGCATGTTGTGACTTCGTCCACGAGTTGGAGAAGAGGATGCAGGAGAGGGCGATAAGAAGAAAACAGATCCACTCAGAAAATATCATGATAGTCAACGGCTATCTTTTATTGTTCGGCCTTATTATGGTTGTACTTTTCATACTGTACGGCATAGTCACA
The DNA here is from genome assembly GCA_030545055.2 of Neoaliturus tenellus. NCBI lineage: Eukaryota > Metazoa > Arthropoda > Insecta > Hemiptera > Cicadellidae > Neoaliturus > Neoaliturus tenellus. The sequence continues at coordinate 22,437 of JAQYXR010001219.1, read as the reverse complement.
TGTGTCGGCAAGGTTGCAGAAGAAAACGCTCGCCACCATCAATTGGAAAGTTTCAATGTTACTTTGTAAGTTTTCTTTTTTTTAAAACTCCGTTTGGATGACCTTGAAAATTCCCCCACTACTCCACCACACCCCCCACCACTTCACCATGTTCCTGCATGAGCATCACATCAACCGTCATTCCTTGTCCGACAAGCAACCATGGCAGACAACAACACCATCAGCCAAGCTGACTCCACTACTGATGTCGGTACAAGTACGGGTTGGACACTGTCGATCGATAGTGTACACTATTTGGAGTCAATTTGCGAACGTATGAAGGAAATACTGCGGGACAACCCTGGGATCATAATACAAATGAATTTAAATTATGATTGGTCCCAAGTTAGAATGCAAGGGGACGACAACAACGGTCAACAATCTCCACAATATTCGCCCATGTCCCCGATCTATCCTTACGGCGAGTCTGACGTCGATGAAGATGAGGCTGATGAAGATGCAGGGGACAACGAGGCTGAAGAGGAGTAAGCTTCATTCCTTTTTTTTAAAACCTAAATTGGATGACCTTGAGAATTCCCCCTCCACTATTTCCTTTTTTTTTAAAACCCAAATTAAATGACCTTGAAAATACCCCCTCCACGTACTTTTGGTTTACCCCCTCTACTTTTCAATACTGTTACCACAGTCTGTAGCTCACATCATTCCTTGCTTAGCTATCATGGCGGACAGCACTCTTTTTTGAGTTGACTCCACTACGGATGAAGAATGGCCATTTTCCTGGAATGTTCATCTGCAAGACTCGGCAGAAGTGGATATGTTGCATGAGAAATTGGTGTATGTATTAAACGAAAACCCCAACATTGAATGTAGAATGACTATGGATTTCGATGCGACAGGGGTCCACACTCAACCTTCCACTTCCAGCCAGCCTGAACCTCAGCTACAGCCAAAGAACTTTACACATCTTTACACTCCAATACGGCCGGAGGATGTGGTTATCAGCGAGGCAGACTCTACTACAAGTTATATTGAACCAACGAATTGGAAGCTTGTTGTTGACACCTTACACAAGGTCGACTTAGTATGTGACAAATTAAAGGAATTGATGATGCAAGATCCTGGTCTTCGTTTTAAAATTGATTTGTTTTTCATCTGGGGAGCACCTGCACGGGGCTCTTCGTCTGACAGCTCTCTAAGTACAACGGATGAGGAGGAGGAGGAGGACGACTAGTTATCTTTTTTAAAACTCCGTTTGGATGACCTTGACCTTTCCCCCTCCACTGAGTTTATTTAAGGTGCACTCTCAATGACTGCAGCATCATTTCATCGCGCACCTTCACCACAGCAACATGGAGAGTCAACTCAACTACTGTTGCGAACGGAAATGTTTTTCATGGCCGAATGACATTGATGTTGCGGATGGCCTGGCGTGTAGAAAATGTGAAGCTTTTGGTCAATGCATGTGTAAGTGCAAGTCTTGGAAGAAGCCGAAACCGGAGTTGAAGACATTCCATGTGTACCAGATGAGAGGGCATAAGTACACTTGTTGCCCTGAACGTTGCATTGAATTCACATTAAAACAGCTAACTGGCTGCAAATTGTGCAACAATCATTTTGCAGGTTTTTGCAAACATTATTTAGGAGCCTGTCAGTACAGATCAACTTGGCATACAGAAGCACTCACTATCAATGAAATCGCTATAGATACACAAGAGTAGTCTTTCTACTCTTTTCTTTTTTAAAACTCCATTTGGATGACCTTGACCTTTCCCCTCCACTCACCTTAGTTTATATAAACCCCATTCCCACTGACCACAGCATCACTTCATCGTGCTCCCTCGTCAAAGCAACATCAACTATGGAAAGTAAGCGCATCTCATGTTGCGAGCATAGGTGTTTGGAGATACAAGGCGTCACATATTGTGCAAAGAAGCGTTGGGAGGAAGAGACGGGGACAACCTATTGCTGTGAGGATAAGTGTTTCCTCTTACCAAAGTGGCAAGTGGATGGGCTGGCCTGCCGGCAATGTGAATGCTTCGGATGTTGCAGGTGTAGATGCAAGAACCAACAGCTGCCACCGCCGGTACTACAAACTTTCAAAATCTACAAATCCAAATACTTTTATACTTGTTGTCCGCAGCGGTGTATTAAATTTCACTTCTCCAATCTTACCAATTGTCGGAAATGCTACGGACAACCTGATGGGTGGTGCACCTGTTTTCTGGACTCCTGCCGCTACAGATCGGATTGGTTTACAGATCCATTAGAGATTGATGAGGTCGCCCAGGAAGCACAAGAGTAGTCTTTCTACTCTTCAACTTTTTTAAAACTCCATTTGGATGACCTTGAGATTTCCCCCTCCACTTCCCCATATACCTAGAGTACACAGAGCCTGATAGTCAGTCACTCGGTGGCTGTCGTGGGGTGCGCATCGGTGTCGGCGCTCCGTTGTTAAGTGTTCAAGGTCACAGTAACATAAAATTGCGGGCGTTGTACTGGTTCAAGGTCACCTGAGGGATAACCGATTGCCCATTTAGGCAGAGTCATGTCAGAAACTCGAGTTTAACTTGGCACTTTTGCCGTTTCTTGTCGAAAATTCGCTCCAAGTGGTCAAGGTCACGGGGACTCTGACTGAAACTCGGAGCGTAGTGCGAGAAACGGCAAAAGTGCTAAAAAATTTTAAGTTTCTGCGTGACCTTGACCTTAGTGGCGTCGGTGACGTCGTTTTGGTGACGTAAGGGGTGATGACGTCATCAGCACGTCATTTCTGTGACGTCATGGGTGTGACGTCATCGAAATGACGTCATTAGTGATGACGTCATCGATTGCGTCATCGATGACGTCATCGATGACGTCATCGGTGAGGTCATTGACCTCGATGACGTCATCCCTCAGGTGACCTTGAACTGGGCCAGCGGCCGCAATTTTACACTACTTGTGTGGCAGGAAATTTACTCTTGTGACTGACCACCGACCCTGACTTTCCTTCTAAGTCCAAACAAAGGAATTCCAACATTAGGAGCTGCTCGAATGCAAAGCTGGACGTTGATCCTATCAGCCTATCATTACGACATCCGCTATAAAAAGGGGAAGGATATTAGTAATGCGAATGCGTTATCTCGCCTTCCGTGTACGACAGAGAAAGTCGAGGGTGAATTCGCATTTTGTTCAGCATCATTCAATTTGCCATTTACGTCCAAGGAAATTGCGTTCGCAACCAAATATGATCCGGTTTCATCAAAAGTCCTCGACTTAACAGTTAATTGTTGGCCCAAATATTCGGATGTTCCAGACATGAAACCCTTCTCAAACAAGAGTTCACAGATTTCGGTAGATCGTGGATGCCTTTTATAGGGAAATAGTGTTGTGATACCACCAACACAACGTAAGAAGTTCCCATCCTTTTAAATGCAGATTCCTGGATGTAATCGCTTGCTCGCAGCTTTGTCTATTGGCCAGGAATGTATCAAGATATCGAGCAACTACTCAAAGAGTGCTCAATTTGCCAGTAGACCAGGAAGTTTGCGTCTCTTGCAAGCAATGGCATAGCCTGATCATTGTTGGCTGAGAATCTATCAAGCAAGACCTTGCCGAGTTTCAAGGGAAGGATATTCTTATAGTGGTAGAAGTTCACTCTAAGTGGATCGAGGTGTACCACATGACTGGTATCACCACCAAACTCACAATCGAGAAATTGCGACACGGTTTCACTACATTTGGTTTAATTGCTACTGTTGTTATCGATAGGGGACCATAAATCAAGCCTGAATAGTTTAAGGAATTTCTTAAATCTAATGGTGTTCATCATATTCTAACGCCTCCCTATCATCCGACTACCAATGGCCTGGCCAAGAGAGCGGTTCAGACCGTAAAGAACACAAACCGTATTCCTTAAACATAGGCCTTATAATAACAAGTACCACGCAAATAAAACCCTGCAAACCCGAATAGACTCGTTCCTATTCATCTAAAGGAACACTCCACATTCAGTGAGTGGTGTGACTCCCTCTGTTCACACCGACCATCTTCTGACTAGTCACGTGGCTAACGATGACGTCGATATCATGGCACGAATTCCGAGGTAATTGTATCAGAATCAGGAAACACCCACTGAACGCCACTCACTAAACTCCCAACGGAAAAGGCGAAGTTATTCTTCAACCACATCTCCACCTAGGTTAAGGCTCTCAAGGTAACAGAGAAAGCAGGTCAGAAGACGATAGCTCCCTTCAACGCTCCCAGAGATCCCGAAGAGTGCCTAAAAAATTAGACCTCTAACCTGGAAGAAAAGACCCCCAAACATTTTTTGGCATTTCATGATTTTCAAGACAATTATTAAATTTCCGTTGGGTGGAGATGTAATAAAGTGAATTGTTGTTATGTTTAATCATGGAAGAAGAATATTATTTTATTGAAGAAAGAAAATATGATTTTATATTCCACATGACCTGCTTTCTCTGCTACCTTGAGAGCCTTAACCTAGGTGGAGATGTGGTTGAAGAATAACTTCGCCTTTTCCGTTGGGAGTTTAGTGAGTGACGTTCAGTGGGTGTGCCCTGATTCTGATACAATTACCTCGGAATTCGTGCCATGATATCGACGTCATCGTTAGCCACGTGACTAGTCAGAAGATGGTCGGTGTGAACAGAGGGAGTCACACCACTCACTGAATGTGGAGTGTTCCTTTAGATGAATAGGAACGAGTCTATTCGGGTTTGCAGGGTTTTATTTGCGTGGTACTTGTTATTATAAGGCATATGTTTAACTGGCTGGGTAGTTGAGTGGTTATAGTGCTCGCCTTTGAATCCAAAGGTTGCCGGTCCGATCCTGAGGAAAGTTAGTAGCTTTTTAAAGGATCAATTCCGGACCCAGTTGCCATTTGTCATTGGGCTATTAATTAATGATGCTTTCTAACAACTGGTCGATGTTAGATAGTAACAAGACTGGGGTTTGGACCGTTCCCCGTCAAAACGTTAAAAAATGCCTCTGGCGTAGATAGACACAACATAAAATACACCCCGTCGCACCAGACCTGCGTACTCAGCGAATTTCCTAATTAGTAATATTAATTTTGACCAGATAAACGTGTAAACCAAATGTCATCACATGCTCATAAATAGGGAAATAAATGTCTAGTCTCCTTATGATAAATAAAAAAGAGTATGCAGGTATGCTGCCATGGGGAACACCAAAAGTAGGTTTTTAGCATAAAAACAATTTATTTCAACCATATAAAGCCATATACTAAGTTTCATCAATATCTGTCCATTGCTAAAAGATTTTTCCTATTCTCCATATGATTAACATGGGAAAAGAGTGTGCAGGTTTGCTGCCATGATAAGCATAAAAACCAAGATTTTTTTACCATAAATGGATGAATCTCAACCAAATGATGCTAAATACCAAGTTTCATCCAAAAATATTGGTTAAACAAGTGAAATATTATCACATCCTTATTCTCCATAAGATTAACATTGGAGCTTCAAAATACAATGTACTGTCTTTAGACTTTTTAATATCTCGGTAACCAATGGAGATAGAGCAAAGCTTCAAAATACTAAATTGTGTGTTTTTTTTAGCTAAATCCAATGGTCAAAACAAAAATTAAAAAATTTTAAAATTACATATGAAAAATGCAAAAAACCCATTTTTGGGATACAAAACCCCCCAAAACTACCCCTTCCGGTAGGTCGATATGTCTGGTTTACGAACTCATCCGAATAAACGTAGGATTACACATCTCTACCAAATTTGGTGTCGATCGGACCTTTTTTACGAGAGTTATCGTGCCTAGGGACACATACATATATACATATATATATATAAATATATACATATATATATATATATATATAAAAATTTTAATGACTATTATTTTTGGTCTCTGGGCACCTTAAAACGAAAAAGTAACATGGTCCTGGGCTTAGGTCTTACCATGAGACCTACGGTAATAGCTTATTCCCTATGGGAAATTCGCTAAAAATAAAAATAAAATAGAGCAATAGTTAGAAAAAGACAGTTGATCGTGCACTGGCCTTTGGACCCGTGACGTCATACCCTGACGACGCACCGTCAGAGAGACGGAGTGGAATCTGAGTTCCAATCCAGGTACGAACAGTAGAATATATCGTTTCCGCATGCGATTTTCGGGTTTCTTCTAAGTATTAATTTCCATAGTAATTAATTGCCTTAAAAACTAATTAAATGGTATTTTTTCGGATATTTTACCTACAAATTTAAGGTTGTAAGTTAAGGAAGGTTGTCATTAGAAAAATTCTTCTTTCCTACTACTGGTCACAATATTGATGATTCAATTCAATTGTGTTTGGCCTAAAAACAACATTTAATAAAACCGATATTTAAAAATTACAAACAGTTTTTTCTCATAGTTCCCCACTACTAATGGAAAAGAGGTGTTCTGTAAATACAAGTTATGCATCTCTGCGGGGGCTGAAAAAGCAGTCATTAGTTCCCTAACTGGAACTCCTCCGGCCCTCGCGCCGAGACTCAGGCTTGAGTTAATTAATATCCAAAACTTCACAGCGTTGTGCAGCTTCGATGCTAATTTTATGCTCAGTTTTGTTAACAATAGGAAAAATAGCATTGCATGCCCAAATTTTATATTTTTAAAGGGGCATCTTAACGCAAAATATAAGTTTTCTTATCCGTTAAAGTTTCAGCGAAAAAATATGTAAATGAATACAAAATACAATTTATTTATAATAAACATATGCACTATTCATCGATACAATTCACTACTCATGTGAATATTAAATGTGAGTCAAACTTATTTGTTCAACATAATTTAATTAGGTTACTGAGATTTCTAAACATAACAGGTGACCACCAAGAATCGCCCAAAGCAACACATTAAAGGTTCCATCTCTGGTGGATTTTAATAAAAGTTGCAAAGTTAAATTAGTTCCGTTCTTCACGCTCGGTCACTTTTTCTCTGAATTAAAAAGGTAACCTGCAATATTTTTATAATTGTTTCATCTTCTCAAACTTTTTCTCATAATAATCGAAGTGTCTGTTTGAAATCGATTGCCATTATTCGTCTTTTCGGTTATTTACCGTCTGTATTATATGCAGTGTAAGTGTAAATATATTTTTGAGTGTTGTATACATTTATTACTAATTCCTAGTTAGTGTAGAAATTTAAGTTCTTGAAATTCTCTTACAATTTAAGTTATATTTTAAAATTTAAGTATAAATGTTATATTAAATAACTATAAATTAAATCATGTTATAAATAGAAAGAAATACCGAATGGAAATTTTGCGTCAAAATTCATTTGTCTAGCTATCCTAAAGCCCGTTCAAACAGAAGCTAATGAAATGTGGAGTATTGAAAGAGCTGTTGAAGAGTCTCGACGGCAGCAGAATGAAACTGTTGACACCGGCCACACACCGAGCCTCGCTGCTTGTTACATGTACTGGGCGGTTTTGTATGTTTTAGAGAACGAATCCAACTATTCAATTTCGTTGTATGCTTATTTATAGTAAAGAATTAGCTGTATTTCATTTTAAATACAAATTATCTTATTATTTTATACTACTATTTTTATATTATTACAGATTTATATTATTAAAGACACATTATCAATACAAGGAATTATAATAATCCGTCATAACTTTACATTTTTCATAGTGCTTTAAATGAAGTCAGTAAAATACAGTTTTTCCGTGAATACCGTGTCTTCTATAACATTTTACTTGTGTAACAGTATTTGGATATATTCACCTTATTTTATGGAGAGAGGAATATAATAAATCAAATTAAGATGAATATCAATATTGATTGAATTTGGTTGTATAAGCAGCCCAGCCTTTTAAAGTCTTTTACTTAGAATAATATTTCACTTCAAAATATAACCAAGTCAAGACGTTGCCATTAATAAATAAAGAATATAAGTATAAACCGAGAAAACCCTTGATTTAAAATGATTGACAACAATCAGTTTTTTTTCTTTTTTTTTTAATCAGTGTACATGTTGTTGATCGATAATTGAAATTCCATTTCCATAGTAGAATTTGAACAAGAATAGGCCCTTATTCAATGTATTCAAATCAGTGTTGGGGTAAAGTTGCGTATATAAAGAGGCTTACAGTGAGGTCAATGCGGTGGCCCCCAGCCCGCCGCCGTCTCACATGCGGACACGAAACAACCGCCGGGCTCATAATTCTCCCGCGACCAAACTCACAGTTAAGTTAATTGGATCATTTGCAATTTCGTTATATTCGTTATTTCTTTATAGCCAATAAACTACGCAACAACTCATTTAGATCAAAATCACACTTATTATTACAATTTTTCAACTAACTATTCGGTTACTTATTCTTTAAATTGATCCCCTGGTTCCATTAGGCCAAAGTTCACTTTAGTTGTCTTGTAGTTGTTATTTTTTTATGGAATTGAATTTGTATCTAAGAGAAATCACTGTCATTTTGCCCTCATTGAGCCTAGCGCACAGCTGAACGGCGTCACATGCAAACAAACATCGCCGTTGACGTTTTGTCGAGTACCCTCGGACATGCCTCCAGTGTCTCCTTCGTCTTCCAGGGGGCTGGGGGAGAGAGAAGTATCTCACTTTCAACGCCACCACGGTCCGAACACATCCAGTGTCTTCTCCAGCTCAGAGGCATGGGGGTGTGGTGGTGAAGGGATCGAATGTGGTAACATCCTTGTTCCGGGCCATAGCAACTATGAGGTGTCAGGTTGGGCGCTGACATGGGGAAAACGGCTGCTATCGAATATCCACGCGATTTTGGGCCTCTTCGACACGATCGAATATCCACGCGCATTAGTGAGGATTATAAGGGTCGACTCCAAGACGGGAGGAACGATCGAATATCCCCGCGGCCGAGGACAGGTAGAGACCGCTAGACCTCCCAGGGGCGGGAAAAATGGGAATTTTATTTCCCCGCCCCGTTCAATGTACCTCCGCCGTTCGCGTGTACCAGACTCGGACTAAGTATAACTGTACCGAGCCCTGTCATGCAAAACTGAACTAAAAAACGTGGAAGTCTGGAGCCCGACGGGTGGCAAAAGGATCCGATGTCGCGGGACCCGAGCGAAGAACATCCAAACAGCGCTTCATGTAACCTGACATTCGGAATGAAAATAAAAAGGTTAAATTTATATTAAAATTTTCATCATGAAATTGTAAATCTAATGGTACGTATTTAAACTTTAAATGGTCTGCTATTAATTTTTATTATTAGTTAAACTAAAATTCTTTTTAGTTCGTCTTAATTGGTGACACAACAAAAGTAGTATGCGAAAAAGTTTTTCATTTTTGGGTCAGTTAAAAAGTGTCCGTGGAGAAGTTGTAGACGACATTCTAAATATATTTTTTTTATCTCAAGTAATCTTTTCTAACATTAGCCGATTCCGCTACAGATAATATTTTTAAATACCAATTTGTATCATTATGAAATATGTTACTTCCTGTTGTAATTGGAACTCCTTTTAGATTTTCAAATGATTCCCAAGTTTTTGTACCATTCGATGGGATTTATTTTAAGCAAAAAAATCAATGAGAATAGGAATTAAAATTAAGGCGCTATACATGATTGATATCTGAAAAATTCCCATCTATATAGTTGTAAATAGTGGTATAGTATATAGTATAGTTGTAGTATGTATTGTATACATTAAAATTAATTCAGTGAATGAAGCCCCCAGACCACTGTGCAACAAGTACAAAAAACGCCAACAAAAGTTAGAAGAATCAAAACAAAAGTACTTGCTAGGTGCATTGGCGAGGAAGGACTTTGTTGTTGCCGCTAGCAAAAGGTACAAAAAGTGAAAATGTGACTGTATGTTCTTTGTATGTGTGTACTAATTTGTAGGAGTTACTAATTCATTTATTCATTTTAACTATTTCTTGTATGTAAATATTTTTCTTATACTATCTATTTTTTTGCGTGCAATGCCTTAATATGATTCTTTTATTTTATTTTAATTCATTATATACTAAGATCGCTTTAATTAATTTCATTGTTTGTTACTTTATATAATTTTCGTTCTTCAACGTTTAATATTACATTGTACACATAAAATTTTGTTAAATTTAATAAAATATTTTACTAAATTAAAAGCGTATTTTAATTTCAACCCTTTAAAATGGGAGATGTTTATTTGGGAGAGGTCCATTAGTGTTAATTTATTGGTCCATTATTAACTGTAATTATATATATATCTTGCTTTTAAAAGAGTGATTTAATTTGGTATTTACAGTAACTACTAAGAATGTATACGTTTTTATAGATGAATAAAATAATAATATTAATAAAAAAACATGTCATGTTTAAATGCTATGTTACAAGCAAGGATTCGCTCCGGTACACGCGAACGGCCGAGGTACGTTGAACGGGACGGGGAAATAAAATTCCCATTTTTCCCGCCCCTGGGAGGTCTAGCGGTCTCTACCTGTCCTCGGCCGCGGGGATATTCGATCGTTCCTCCCGTCCTGGAGTCGACCCTTATAATCCTCACTAATGCGCGTGGATATTCGATCGTGTCGAAGAGGCCCAAAATCGCGTGGATATTCGATAGTTCCCGGGAAAACATCCGAGTCTGTTTTTAACAACTTCTTTCATCGGTCCTACTGAGGGGTGTGCAGTATCCTACCGAGCCAGGAAGGGGCAAGGATCCATCGACAAAGTCTTAGCCAAAGTCGGGTAGTGGATGCTCCAACATTGGAACCACTCGTAGGCCTCGTCCTAAAGTAGGTCTCCACCATTATTCCGGTTGCGTCTCCGTTCTACAGCTTGTTAAAACCGAGTTTTGAGACTCAAGTAGCCTGAAATATGCCATTCTACCCCTTAAGCTACGGTCACTGATAAGGTTAAATCGTAGAAAGGGACAAGGAAGCAGGATCGAACGTGCATGCACTGAGATAGGTGCAAAAGAGCACCTATATTCCTTTTTGAAGTAGTGTGATAAACGTTTCCGGGGAGGGGGGGGGAAGCCTGGAAAAGGAGTTTGTTTAGTAGTGGGTATGGCTCAAGCGAGTCCCACCCAACGTCCGTTAAGATGATTCCCACCTCATTATATGAAAATAATAATAATAATAATAAATAAATAAATAAAACGATAGAGGTATGTTTAAAGTAACAGGCACGTGAGGAACGACAGCGATGAAATTGCCGTCATCAAACTAGAGTAGAAATGTATCACCATTAATTTTCACACAAGAGTTGTCTGACTGGTTGTAAAATAAATTTACATAATGTTCGATAAGCAAAGAGAGTATAGTCTTCCTGACCGTCGTGATTGTGAGCATTTCATATAATTTATCGTGAATATATACTTATTTAACGCTAAGGGGGTTTTTTTGTAGAGAACTCCACCTAAAATTCTCAACCGAAGTTTTTGGTGTCGTTGAATAGGTATGAAGTTGTTTCCGCCAAAAAACATGAGAATTGGGCTAAAAATAAGGGCGCTATCCACAAATCAAAATTGAAATTTTCCCATTAGAATAACATTGAGATTGGTTAGACCATATGAAATATCTGTTAACGTACAGCTGTAGTTTTTGGTGATTACTGATATTCACGATATTGGAAAGGTCGGATGTAATTGATTTAGAACTAAAATTTTGTATTGTATCAAAATAAAATGCTCGATTTCGAGCAACACGTGCACCAGTTAGAGTAAAATATCTTAACACTATTATTTCAAAGCATAATAGTCCATATTTCTATGATATACGGATTGTCGATAGTCAATCCATCCCTATACGTGAAATATTATTAATGTTTTGTTCAATATTTTTAAATCCCTTCACTCAACGTCTTTCCCAGTTCTCTTTTTTAACAACTACCCCTATGAATGTTATTCCTTAAGTGGCCTCTCAAGAAGACCAAACTGACTACCTCATCAAAAAGAATTTTAATTAACCAGTCAAGTCGGCAAACGTTGGTTATTTACTTAAACAAACCTCAAGGGCCGGCGGCGGCTCCACGATGCGAAGAGACACTCACTTCCACATACGTTCTCAACAATTTGTTCACCCTATCCCTTTTTTCAACATATTAAATAATTCACGTGTTTTGCCGGGGTTGCATTTAAAAAATGTAACCATTTAGTTTCTTTGAATGATGGGTAGAACGAAATTAACATATACTGAAAATCGTGGACATAATTTGTATTACACTGTGTTTGAAAAAAAACAGTTACCTGGTTAGGTAATTCAACAAAAAAGTGCAATAAAAAATTATTAGGGAGTGGTTCAAAATTTTATCTGAAGAAGAAAGAGATCGTATGCCGCGAATTTCATTGAATGTACACAGTTTCATTCACACACGAAAATAAACCTATTCAGAGGATCACAGTTTTATAGAAAAAATAATAGAGTCAATGAAAATTCTAGTTTTTACACACACTGTAGTGTGTAAAAACTAAAAAGGTTAAGTAAATGAATTTAAGTGGGAATGATTTTGACTGAGAGATATTACAAGGCGAATTTTAAGTTGAGAGTTCATGTGGGAATTCAGTTTTGATTTCTCTGGTTACAAATACGAAAGATGTAGTATGAGCCAGGCGGTTGTTTCTTGTCCGCATGTGAGACGGCGGCAGGGTTAGGAGCCGCATTGACCTCATTGTAAGCCTCTTTACATGCGGTCCACACGGCTTCGATCCCAACACTGCTTTCAATACATTACATCAAGGGTCTTTTCAACTTAACAACTTAAATACAAGAACATAAATGGCGATTTTAGTAGATATCGCATATTTTTTGTCGTTTAATTTCTTGTATTTCAAACGCTATGGTATTGTTAAGTAATTCCAATACATTGGTCATCGTTATCCAATTATCTCCACGATATCAAATCACGTAACTGATATCGTTAATGATTATACTCAACCTAAACCTCTACCTTAATTATTGAAAGTAGTTACAAAAACAACGTTTCATCTATATGTAATAGACAAGCACAAAGTTATCCTTTTTTCACAGATTGTGTGCATCGTAGGATAAACCCGCATAAACCGTTAGAAAAGTAGTTGTCCTGTAGATGCACAGGAATCCCACTGTACAGAGTGCGGCAAAAAAAATCTGTCGGGTTTTAAATGAAAAAAACTTTTAAAGTGATATAAAGTGTGTTATTTCATTTTTCACATTGTTGTTAATGGTCATTAAGAAAAGTTACTTAAAAATAGATGATTTCTTTAGTTTAAGATTTGTAGATGACGTCTTTCAAATGAGGTCTGTCTTGCTCCATGCATTCTTCCAATTTTGCACTGAAGTTGTCAAGCACTTTCACTAAAATAGCAGGACTCAGGCAGGCAATATCTTGGCGTATGGCTTCCTCTAGGTAATCCAACGAGCCGGGTTTGTTCGTGTAAACTCTTAATTTCAACACTCCCCTACAAAAAATCGCAAATGTTGATATCTGGGGAACGAGCTCGCCATGCTGTCTCCGATACGCGAGATGATTCGGCCACGAAACTTCCATCTTAAGAATGTCATCACCTCACCTGCTGCATGTGCTGTTGCCCCATCTTGCTGGAACTTAAAGCGATTTATGTGAAATTCGCCAATAAAAAAAATCCAGCCTGTCTACTGCAATGTTAGGAAAAGTGTTTGACAACTCCAGTGCAAAATTAGGATAATGCATTGAGCAAGACAGACATACTTTGAAACACGCCATCCTCAAATCTTATACTAAATAAATAAGCCCTTACTGTGTAATTTTTATTAATGTCCATCTTAAATATACAGGGTGAGTTTTTAATGTCCCCCCCCCCTAATTTTTTCCGCATTTCTTAAGATATTGACTCCCAACCACCAACAAACATCATTGATTAGTTTATACTATTTTTTGGTATGGTTCACTTTTTGGCCGCCATCTTGAATCCGCCATATTGGACTGAACTTAATTTTTTTAAATGTAAGGGTAGGGTTGTGACCCATAATTTCAAAGTGATTTTTTGCGTAGAACAAGACGCCGCAATCCGTTTTTCATTATCTGTTTTTGTTCTAAAAATATTAGGGGTTTTTTTTGTACAAATATTAAATCTTTTTTTACAAAATCGCAAATATTTTTAGAACGAAAACAGATAATGAAAAACGGATTGCGGCTCCGTACTAAGAGCAAAAAAATACTTCAAAATGATGGGTCACAACCCTACCTTTAAATTTAAAAATTGTAATTTCATTCCAAGATGGCGGATCCAAGATGGCGGCCAAAAATTTAAGTCCCATCAAAATGAAGTACTTTTAAATTATGGGATATCTGGTGATAAAAAGTCGATATTCTTTAGAAAAAAATTGGATAAAACCAAGGATTTTTAAAATTTATTATTTTGAAATTTAGTTTTAAAAAACCTGTAATATCTCGGAAACGAAAACAGATGATCAAAAACGGATTGCGGCGTCTTGTTCTACGCAAAAAATCACTTTGAAATGATGGGTCACAACCCTACCCTTATATTAAAAAAAATTAAGTTCAGTCCAATATGGCGGATTCAAGATGGCGGCCAAAAAAGTGAACCATACCAAAAAATAGTATTAACTAATCAATGATGTTTGGTGGTGGTTGGGAGTCAATATCTTAAGAAATGCGGAAAAAATTAGGGGGGGGGGGACATTAAAAACTCACCCTGTATAATAAAACATTTGTCATCAATTAAATGTTACTAGGGTGCCTGTGCAGCGCAATGCGCTGCATTTATTAGGGTATCCGGTGATCAAACTTTTGTTCCATGGTAATACTTTGAAAAACAATTTCACTATAGTGAAAATCAGATAGAACATTATTGGTGTTTCATCGATCGATCTTCATTACCAATTGTAATATATGTTAGTAATTATTATAACAGAAGGAACATTTAAGTTGTTGGGTTGGCTGCACTGCCTTGCACGTGACGTCGCCGGCCAATAGCGACGTCTCTTCAGTCCCGTAACGAATGCAGGTTAGTGAAGCTCGCGGGTTCTTTTCTCTTATAAAAGTAGCCAAGTATAACCTGCCTTACCAATTCTCCAACTTCCGAATGTGATAGTGTTGAGATGTGGTGCTCGTTATTTTAGGTCTAAATTAGCTGAGATTATGTAGTTGTTCTTTTGCCGATATGTCTTAGGGTCTTTGTCTAAACCCTCCTATAAAATTTAGAATAAACTCACAGATGTTGGATCCACATAGTTCATCAAACATAAAACGTAAATGACAACAAAATAAAAATCATCATTTTTATTTTGTTACCTTACGAAATGAAAAATATTACAGACAAAACTAAATTTAAAAACGAGCTAAAAAAGTTCTTGATTGATGGATCTTTTTACTCAATAAGTGAATTTAATGAACACTATTACAACCAATCGTAATTTATCACAAAATAAATGAATAAACAAAAGCATTAATTATCGGCTTAAATTGGTTTACCTTATATAGATTATATTAACTCCACAATGTTTTGGCACAGTGTCATCTCAACGTCAGAGTGAATGGATGACTACTGTGCTAAATGCTAAACAACTCATAAGCAAACTCCCACAAACACCATGCTATATCGTAAATATAATTTATATAATACTTTTTGTGTAAAAAAATCATGAATACTAATCAAGATTTTATAAATAATAGTTATTTGTGCTTCTAGGGACTAAAGTACAATGTTTTCTCCCTGAAGGGAAACTGTTGTCGCCCGAAGGCGAAGCCGAGGGCGACAATTTCCCTGAGGAAGAAAAGTACTTTAGTCCCTTGATGCACACAACATTTTTCCTCCACCTACACGAATAAAATTTAGGCCTACCGTAGATAATTTAACTTTACCTTCATATGATCCCTTGCTCCGTCAAGCTGGATCTGTCACATCAACATAAAAAACACACAAGGTAGGCCGTATCAATTTTGAAGAACACGAAAAAAAACAAAATATAATTTAAGCCTAGTCAAAAGTTTTACACTTATGTTTTAGACTTCTTAGGTTAATAGCCTACCCAAGCAAAATAATGTAAACAAACACCTACACTGCCACGGCCATCTCTAATACTAGAGATGCTGCTCACCCACTGCTGACTGAATGGTCAGCAGTGGGTGAGCAGCAGCTACAGCTGCTATTAGTCAACAATGAGTAACGAAACAAATACAAGTAACAGCTGACTGTGGCTCATGTTCTTTTTAATCTCTCTTTTAATGTTATTCTTATGTAGCTAACTTTAGCCCCGTGGTACGAAAAAACTCGAGTTTTCCCTAGGTAGAAAGATTAAGTATTCAAGTCACATGGGATCGAAATTAGCACTTTACTACTCTATTCCAAGGAGTAAAATATGGCTTTAGATAGTAGGTGGAGGAAAATATTATTTTATCATCTCAATCAAAATTATTATATTAATATTATTAAAATAATAAATTAGGACATGTTAACATTCCACTACGATATTTAGTTTCACGGGTACAGTATTCTGGCGTAGTGTCATCTCAACGTCAGAGTGAATGGATGACTACTGTGCTAGAGTACTGAATTGTTGAGAAAATTCCTACTAAGATAAACACTAATTCAGGGTTCATAAATAAATATTTTTCTACCTCATTAAAATGTTTAAAATACTATTATTGAACGATTAAATTATGATATATTAATATTCTGTGGGATCTAAAGCATTCAAGCAACCGGGCTGTATAATGCTGAAGTCTCTCTAAAATAAGTAAACCAAAGAAACTCTGTAATGTTAAATATGCAATAAAAAAAGAGTAATAGATAAATAGTATGCCATAAAATCATACATATGGATTTGAAATTCATAAATAATTCATTTTCCTATCATTTTATTGGGAAATATGACGCATCCCAAGCATCCGGGCTGTAGTGATGCTGATTGTTTCCATCAATTGATAGGCAAAATAAAATTTAATTTAAAATATTATTGAAAAAACTAACATATATAGATAATTTACAAACTAATAACATAATAATAAACTTATTCATAAATAACAAATATATACATGATTGCCTTCAATAATAAAATCATAAATATTACACACTCTTTCGTCCTTGTCTGTTTTGTTCTCGGTGAGACGCCCAAATTGAAAAGGAGACAAGAGAGAAAGGAGGAAGTTCAAGGAAGGAAGAGTAGAATTAAAACCAATCAAAATTAAGGAATAGGCAAACAAACCAATGTGAATAAATGTAGAGATGAAGAAAGAAGAAGGAAGAAAGAAGAAGAAGAAGAAGGAAGAAAGAAAGAAGAAACAAGAAAAAAAAACAATTAAAAATAATTGAAAGACTAAAAAAGTTTTGAGTATGAAATGAATTAACAATGAATTATCTTGTTGAAAAATCTGGAATTGTGAGTTTTTAATTGTGAAACACATAGGAAGACTTTTGTAAATTCCCATACAATGTAAATTTGTCAGCGGAATAAAATTTATTATTATTATTATTTCATTGCTCCCCGGTCCTGTATGAGTTATGCAGCACTCACTGTAGCTGTTTTGTAGTACTACTGTATGAGGTAATCAATGACATAGTGAATGAGTCCACATTACTGTTTATGCCTAAATCCTCTTTAACTTA
The DNA here is from genome assembly GCA_030545055.2 of Neoaliturus tenellus. NCBI lineage: Eukaryota > Metazoa > Arthropoda > Insecta > Hemiptera > Cicadellidae > Neoaliturus > Neoaliturus tenellus. The sequence goes on along the minus strand of JAQYXR010001219.1, from coordinate 4,911 downwards.
ACTTTCCATGACATTACAAAATTTAAATAAAGAAATCACAAAAATTAAGAGAATCTACATCTTTGTTAGTGTGGTCCATTTGTTTTTGGTGGCATTTTTATTTTGGTTAAAATTTCTCTTTATAAAACCATTTTTGTAATAAGCTTGTTTTCTATACTGGAGGTAAAAAACTTTTAAATGGTGTCTTTTACACAGGTTTTTAATATGTGTAGCGTTCTGCATAAAACATGTTTATACTATAATAGTAAATAAAAAGGTTATTACACTTACAACCAACTACCCCTTTTCCTTATAGTTTACAGCAGTCTGAAAACCCATGCACACAAATTTAGTGTTCTATTTTAATATTTGTTACATTTCATTATTGTTTCAATACCAGTCGGACAACCAATAAGATCCATGTTAAAAATTTCAATTTCCAAAATTTTGAATTTTTCTTAGGGTTGAGTTACAAAACTTATTTTAGTGCCCAAATACGCTTAAATAAAACTTTCAAGCAAAATCTATCTGCTACATTTTGGGGGAAAGGTTAAAACCTCATATTAGACACTCCTCATATTAAAAGTATGAAATTGTGTTGATATTTCAGTACCAGTTCAATTTGCTTCTATTCAGCTTTTAACATATGTGTTTGTTTGTTTAACTATCAACAGCTGTTTTATTTAGCAATTCAATATAAATTGTTCCCCATGTTAATCTTATGGACAAAAAATGAACTTTGAGGGCTTCCCGTGAGCTTCAGAATTAAAATATCAAAAATCTAAAATCTTATTGCAAAACTACGAACTGAGACCATTCTTTTGACACCTCAAACTTTAAAATTGGTCCAGAAATAAGGGAGGAGTAGTGTTAACAAAAAAAGGGCATCACGTATTATATATATAGATGTTACTTTATTTTCAACCCGTCAGATCCTTTTGCCGCACCCTATATTTACATCGGACCCCACTTACAAATATGAGTACCATTTATTGTAATATCAAGTAATATAACTTTGATTAACATTGATTCATTATAGCTTGATATGGATTCAAAATATGAAAAAATTAAAATAATGGGTAAATAGCCGAAGTCTTTATCTTTCATTTAAAATTTCTCCCACTTTTATTGGACTTAAAATAAACTTGGAAAATTGGAGCGGGTGAAGCACTGCAGGCCCTTTAGCCCCCTCTTAATTTCGCCCATGATTCTGCTGTACTATAGTCTACGTTATAAGTTGGTAAATAAATTGCAGTCATTATTTGACTTTATCATTTATACAAGCTGGTTTAAATTATTGGACACATTTGAAAAATAAATAAACAATTAACGTAGTATGGGATTTATTTAATTAAATAGTCATTAAAACAGCCTTTAATGTAAATTACTTTTTCCTACCACTGCATGGAAATAATTATATTACCACACCTGTAAACCGTATGCAAAACAGTTCATTTCCGGTTTCCTTTTCATTCCCGCTTTACAGCGGCAATTTTCATTCTCGCACGCTAAGTCAAATAGCATTTTAAGGTCAGATGTTGTTACAAACTATACCACAGCTGTTAGTCATGGTTGTCATATAGTAATTGCTGTTTTTATAGTTTGAGGTCGTGTTAGATAGGGAACGGTGTGTTTCAAAAGAAAAATCAAACATAACCTAAATGACATTTTGCATAAAATAAAAAAATTATTCTTTTGCAATTTTTGTGGTAGGAAAAATTTTGGGTGTATTGCGAGCACAAATAGTCATTACCGCTCTCAAAATCTACATTCTAGTATGGCAATGACGTACTTTGGCTCTTAATACTCAAATAGCTATTTTCGTTGCCATGATGTGCCGGTAATATCCATCTTGCGGGAAAATCTCGTGGCAACAGTATAAAAAAACCAAAGTTTAGTTACTCCAGCATGCATTATAGATAAATTTAAAACTAAATCAGTTCAATTTTACAATCGACAAGGTTATGGTTATTTTAACGTAGTATAAAACTTGTGTTGAAAGTATTTTATTACAACTTTTGATTGCTGTCTAACACATACACATAAAGTCAAAACATAGAAACATGGCGTTACATGGGAAGCGTTGGTTGGATTCCCAAGATAGTGCTCACTTTATTGTTAATCAAATTGATTAAAACGTTAAACAATTTAGATTTGTTTTTTGACAGAAAATGAACAAAAATCCTTTTACACAATGAAATTAAATACTTGCATTACATTAATGCAGTTGACTCTCTTCTCTTTTAGTCGTGCTCCCCGCCCAGTACATGCATGTTACAGCGAGGCTCGGTGTTTGGCCAATATCAACAGTTTCCGTAGACACTCTCCAACAGCTCTTTCAATACTCCACATTTCATTAGATTTTGTTTGAACTAACTCTTATGGCCAGACAAAAGGATAGTTTAACCCACGTTTTACATGACATCCTTCATATTATTTTCTTACTTCTTTCTAGTTTCTACATTAAAATGTTACCCAAAATGTAAAGATAGTTAATCTAAAGTTAATCATTTAAATTAATTAAATGTATTCAACAACACATTACTATACATTAGTAGTTGTGAATTACTAAAAAAATATGAACATTTTAGTCAGAAATATCCTGAAAACCCGAAAGTTCAGAGAACACTTGCGGTTTACAGATTTAAAAAATTAATGTTACATTTCTAAAGATGGTTGTTTTCCTTAATTGGCTTCATTGCTTGAAATTTTAATGATTTTTTTAAATTAGTTTTTTTATATAAAGTTTAACTTTAAAATGCACAACTCTTAGTTTTCCGTTAAAATTTTAAGTTTATTAACATTCCACATGTTTTAGTTAATTTTTCAAGTAGAAATTGTAATAAACTTGATCTTCCCGAAAGATGAAACAATCTCATTTCAAAAGAATTACAAGTTAACTTTTTAATTCAGAGAGAAAGTGACCGTGCGTGAAAAATGGAGCTAATTTAACTTTGCAACTTTTATTAAAAGCAGCAGAGATAGAAATGCTACCTTCTAAGCGTCTTGCCATTGGCGAATCTTGGTGGTCACATTTCATTTACAGAAAATAGTAAATAACTTTCTCAAGTTTCTTATATTAAAATTTATCTTCAAGTAATAAAATGCCAATGAATGTCCCATACTACTTACATATACCCTTTAAAATAGTGTTGTCAGCTTTTCTCTTTTAAGTTGCATTTAGTTGTAAGAGGCTTGAAGTAATTAATTACAGTTAAGTTGAGGCTATGCACTAGATCCCAAGTTTCTTTGTCGAGAATTCTAAGCAGGTATTGTGATTTTATTACTTCAGACAAGGAAAGTTATTATGTATGGTGGATTCAATTAAATTGACAAGGGATGTCGAAGATGCAAGATTAGCAGTGAATCTAGGAAGTTCAATTTTCGGCAACCTGACTTGTGAGTGAGCGGTAGCATTATCGGCAAAGTTATCCGCATTAGTTTTTGATTCTTCATTATGAGTACAGTAGTGACTCATTAAGACAGGATACAGTGATAAAAATCATCAATTTCGTTTTGGTAATTTAAAAGGTTCTATTGGGTTCACCTTCGCCCGAAATCAGTGTAGGTATTTGAAAATTATTTTGCGTTGAATAGCGGATGAAAAACCATACAATGTTTTTATTTGTACAAGAGTTGACGGTTCAGCTTGACAGTTAAGCTGACAATAGCCTTTTTGATGATAGTTAATCGAGTCTCAACTAAACTTGTCAAGAGAGAGTATGTTTCAGGATTAAACAATCCCTTTCTTTAGAGGCACCATCTATATATATATAATTACGTAAGCGAATCGGTCCCCACGAAATATCTCGAGTTAGAAGAAACATAGGGTAACATATGATGGCTCATTTTAAAGCTTGAGGGCCAAGGAAGCAAGGATAAATACCACATCGTCGCATTGGACCTTGAAGTTCCAATCCTATATTATAATACGAGCAATGTCTGAAGGGATGTGTGTTCCACGATCTTAAAATCTAGCGGGTAGATTTAGCTTAAACTTTGCATTTAAGAGTGTTTTGGCTTAAAAATAAGTTTAGAAATAGCCTCAATCCCAGGAAAAATCAAATTTTAACTAAATTTAAGTTTTAAAATCGTAATTTTTAACATTGGTCTTATGGGTTGCTATTTTGGTAACGAAATAACAACTAAAAGTAAACTAAAATACAGGAGCATTAATTTTAAGCAGTTTTTAACAGCTAGCTGTCATCTATGAAGAGTCTGGTGTAGATTTAATAGCTTGATTACCATGACACTATAACAAAATTGAATTAAAACAAACGCGCAAGGCTCGGTTAACCTGGTACTGTTAATGTATTGTAAAAAAAAGATTCTTCGATCTACACGTGTGATTAAGCAGATGTTCGAGTGAATAATTTTTATCATAAACTCAGCTGATTATGGAACAGATATTTTGAGTGAAGATAAGCATTTAATTATAACTTGTTTTAAATTTGCAATGCACTATAAAAAAAGAAAAACACCTATAGTGCTGGAAAAGTTACGGATCCACGGTAGATTTCTTTTTCATGACACCATCTATGTCATTATGAGTTTGTATGCTGGATATACCGCAGTAAAAGTGACTTAGCAGTGGTATGGTTTGATATAATAGTTAATAAATAGTCTTTACTCAGTGCATGTCGTTTAGTTATTACGTTACTGCTTTATATATTGGCTATTTAGTGGTTAGAGTTGAATAGTTTTTGTAACTAATTGTTTATTTTTGACTAAATCATATTATGTAAATTACTAACGTTGGATAACCCCCGTATGAGGAATAGGAATAGGATTGTTGCGATACAAAATTTATAATTAGTCTTTTTCAAATCTTGTTCACATTAGTGGCGTATTAAATTTTCATCACTAATTTGAGCATGAAAAGAACTCATTAAAATCATTAAGGTCTTCAAATGTTTATTCAGGCAATTTGTT
>JAQYXR010001218.1:0-38237 GCA_030545055.2 Neoaliturus tenellus | reverse complement strand
CCAATAGCAATCGGGTCTGAGCCAGTGGTGGGTGGTTCGTGACCCGGTTTGATATTGGCTATTAAGGGTTATTATGGAATGACCCTTAATCGAATATGCGGGCTTTATATTGTGAAGAGAGTGCACATTATCCATTTGGTTGTTTAGTTTATTCACTAAGATATGAAGTGCAAAAACAGTTATTCTGAAGTGAAAAGGCTTCCACAACCACAGTTTACTCCTTATACGATAACTGTTACTTCTGAAGATGAAGTAAGAATCAAAAGTTTAAAAGTCATTATGAAGTGGGAGCTTCACTAAAGTGATTTCCTGACTCTCTTTCTAACCTCCAAGACTGGTATAAATTCAAGATGTAAGCGGATGTAGCAAACTACTGTCGGTTCTGTTGATTCTGACCTGCAGGCCTCGCTGGAATAGGCTACCAGGCTTCCGTTTTCCATTTTCCTGAAGGGCGGGAACATGGAGGCGTCGGTGCCTTGTATCTTGTTGCAGTCCCCCCTCCAGAAGGGCAGCTCGGGTTTACCGTCTATCGCCACCAGTCTGCCGATCTCCTGGCCGTCCACCGTCCCGCGCTTCACGGTGTACCGGAACTCCTCGGGGGTGTGGTTCTTCTGCAACCAATGTTAGCTGGTAGAGACTACAATTTTGTGGGAGAACAACTTAACATCTATATACTAGGAATACGCTCCGATGTCCGTTCCGTACAAGAATTTTTTACTCACTTTTTGAGTTATTAGGTGACGCTTTTTTTTAGGGAGAGGTAAGAAAAATGCATTACGCACACAGGTGGCAAACCTGTAGTGTGGGACTCCCTTAAAAACGGGTTTACCCACTAAAAAACCTCGCCTCTACTCTTTAGGATTCTAACCTGGAGTTGTTTATCACATTACGTTGGGCTAGGCCTAAATTTGGCTTATGCCCGTGGGGTTCACTCCTTATCCAGCCACTCGATCAAGGGATCTGGGCCACTTCGCGGTCCAGATCATGTTTCTTTTCCAGGAGGAAAACTGTGATAAACAATCCCAGTTGCCCTCATCCTCCAAGCATGGGCAGCGGAAAAATGTGTGTTCCGCATCGTCGGGAACGCCCAAGCAATAAATAAAGAATTGGCCGCCGTTCCACCCATGGTTGGACGTGCTTGATAAGTCGCGCAGTCCATCGTCCTCGGGTGTCGTGCTCCCAGCTGTGGTGCCACTGCTGAAGGTTCGGGAGCGATCTTCTGTTCTTGCCGTGCCCTTGTCAATCTCACCTTGTCTCTGATAAATTGCCTTCCTCTCTCCTGCCAAGAGCTTGACAGGGATAACTCCGGCGACCACCAGGACGGCAGGCTCGGACACTGTCCGGTAGGCGGAACACACCCCGAGCGCCGCTCGACGTTGAACCCGGGCGAGTCGCAACCTGTACTACTCTTTATCGAGAGCGTCTGCCCACACCTCTGCTCCATAAAGAAGCACGAACTGAACCGCGGACATCAACAGACGTCTTCTGCTGGATCGTGGAACCCCGACACTGGCCATCAGCCTACTAAGGTAGGTGACTACCTTAGCGGCCTTGTCCGCCGTACGGAATATCTGATCCCTCCAGCTTAACTTGGTGTCCACCATAATCCCGAAGTACTTAGCAGCATGAATTGATTTTGGACCACCTCCCTTCCCACTCGGAACAGAATGACGGTGTCTATCCTCTTCTTCGTAAATATCACAATCTCCGTCTTACGGAGAGCAAGCGAGAGACCGTGATCGGACATCCATGTGTTGACCACACGCATGACTCGGTTCAACTTTAGTTGGGCCAGCTCAACATTGCGTGCGACAATGAGAGCTACGACATCATTGGCGTACCCAACCAAAGAGGTTTCCTCAGGCATCTCCGACCTCAGGAGGCCGTCATAGGCAACATTCCAGAGATCCTGGCCGAGTATTGAATCTTGCGCGGCACCAGAAGTGACTTCCATCGTACACGTTCCGTCCCTTGTGTCGTAAATAAGGCTTTGAGAGCGGAGATAATCTTCAATGAGTCGCAACAGATATGCAGGAACGCGAAAGGTGTTGCGAAGCGCATCCAACATTTCGACCCACCTCGCCGAGTTAAAGGCATTCTTGACATAAGCGTAACAAGAAGCACTACTCATCGAGAGAAATGGTTGTGGCTCTCGACTCTCTTCACAGCTCTCCATGGACTTCGGTGATAGCGTCAATCGTTGACCGTCCCTTTCTGAAGCCATACTGACGGGGGCATTAGTCCCCGGCAGCTTCCACGGCAGAGGTCAGGCGGGAACGGATCAGCTTCTCGAACAGCTTCCCAGCCGTGTCCAACGTGTAGAAAGGCCTATGGGACGACGACAGCTCGGGATCACCTTTGCCCTTGCTGATCAGTACAAGTCTTGCGGTTTTCCATAGGGAGCCGGAAACACCCCTTCTACCAAACAGGCGTTGTACATTCTCAACAACAAGTCAGCATTAATTGAAAATACTTTCTTTAAAGCCTCGCTGGGAATCCCGTCCGGGTCAGGAGCCTTGTTACTCTTTAGGGAGGGAACGGAGGTTTCCATTTCCTCGAATGTGAAGAGTGGAACGTCATCTAACCGTCCGAAGTCAACCGGCGTACATCCTAGGCCTAGCCTACAAATAAATACACACAAAGAATGATTTTAGCTAAGACCTCTAAACAAGCAAGTAACTTAATAATAATTATGCTTACAATATTAAAGGTAAATAGATTGTAGAGCAAAAAAAAAACAATACAATTTAAAATCCATGATTAATTAATCAAAATTAATAAAAATCAAGTAATTTAAGTATTGTAGAATTACTTTTTCTTAACACTTAATGCATATTTTGTTACCTGAGACATAGGCTACAATGGCACAGCACATTCTAATTAGTTGTTCAATTTAAATCTTTCTCCCAAATAGATATTAGTTGTATCCCATAAATTAGTTAATCGCATAATTCCGTACGACACCAATTCATTCCACATCAACATGCCTATCTTTTGGTAGACTATAATTTATAACTTCAACAAGTAAACATCAGTGTTGATCTATTTGATTTAACAAACAGGTCTGTTAAAATATCAATTAAATTTTATTTAAAAACGTAACATAATAACGGCGAGCAAATATAAACAAGAAAAGGTTATGTTATGTTGTTTTCAGCATACAGCGATAACTCAGCTGCGATGGGGGAAAATAAACTGATCATAGCAACTACATTAGTCAAACCATGTAGCCTAAACAACTAAAGTTCTGTCAAAAATTACGGAAAATAAGCTTTTTTAATACTTGAAAATAATTGCTCGATTATAGTTTATTACCTAGTTTAAAATACTTAAAATCTAACCTGAGAATTTCATTGAAATCAAATTAGTAATAAAAAAGCCTTTTGGGGGTCAAAAATCCGCCTAAGAGAAATTTAAAGTCGATCTAAAAGAATTTTATACTCTATGTTCCATATAGTAAAAAATTCAATTAATGGATTGAATCATTAGACAGCTGTTGTAATAACAAATTAATGATAGCAAATCAGGAAAAACAGATGTTCAGCTATGAAGCATTTTAAAACTAATTGGCTCGAGATCAACAGGATTTTTTGTCGGATTTCGACCAGCAGGCTGTCCCTAGTTTTATTTAAAAGGTTGGAAGCATCTTTATGACCTACTAGGTAGCGTCCTCTTATTAAATTGATCTCTGCGTAGAACATAGTCTACTATACAAAGTAAAGGGTGAAACACTTGGGTGAATGGTACAAATAAAAACTAGTGGTCGGAACCCGGAATCGAAGCCATGACATCGCTGCCAAAATGCCAAAATCCGCCACCCTAAAAATCAGCGCCACCACTTCAAACCATCTATATATTAATACGCAAGCATATTTCATTTCCTCCTTTTTTCTCAGCTCGTGTGCATCGTAGGATAAATCCGAGCTTACCATTAGAAAGGTATAGTCCTGTAGATGAGCAGAATTACATTATAATTCACATCAGACTCCAGGCTACACCCCACAGGCTTTCAAAGTTCCAATGTTAATCTTATGGAGAAAGGAGAATTGAATGAATCATTAGACAGCTGTTGTAAGGACAGCTGCTAGAAAATTAGGAAGAATAGATGTTTTAGTTCTAAAATGGGTTTAAACTTTTTGGGTCCAGATCAACTGAATTAATTTTGATCGAATTTCAATCAGGAGGCGATCTCTAGTCTTAATTTATTCGTTACGAAATCCCTCAAGGTTGGCCAAAAGGTGAGGAGTTCAAAGAGTATTTAAATAGTTAAAAATAGTATTTTATCATAAAAAATGTTTTGGAAGGTTCTCAGGTGAGCCTGTTTCAAAAAACTTGTCGATTGGCGATGCATAATCTGTCATGGCAAAGGTTTAAAGAATAAAAAATTGTAAATACCTTTACCTTTATTGAAATGGCGACCTAACTCAATAGGTAGTTTAAAGCCAAGTATGAATGAGGGATGAGTGTAGGATGATTGTGGCGCGATCTTGTAGTCTTGTTACTGACTAAGGCCGACATTCTCCTTAGAGAGGACTGTTAATTCATAGCCCAACAGCCAATGGTATCTAGGGACCTACAGTTTAACGTGGGATCCGAACCACAATTTCAACCTCCCATATACGAATTGGTCTAATTATGAGGATGGTACTTATGGATGAACTAGTATTCACTAGTGCGGACGTTAATCCCCACCAGAGGATATCGCATCCACAATCCATCGCTCATAACTATCCACAATTCGTGACCTCCAAGTAGCTGGATTACAGGACGTCGCCACCATATGAACTATAATTCGTTGTTTATTATTGGTCTTTTATTTGATTTCTGTACTTAAACTGGTAAGATATTTTTACGGCTACAACGTCAATAGTCAAAAATCATTCATGGTAGAAAGAGAACTTCTTTCAATTTAGAAAGAACGAGTGATATGGTGTTGTGGTGTAAATGTTTATGCTGGTTTGCAATGGAGAGGTTCCTCCATTAACATCCCAAACAATATTAACACAGTATTTCTTTATACATGTTTTATATTTCCTTAACAATAAACTGCAATACTGCCTTTCATATTTAGATTATTTTATTTTCTACGCCAGTAGAATTTTTTACGTTTTGACTGGGAACGGTCCAAACCCCAGTGTTTTTACTATCTAACATCAAATAATTGTCAGAATTAATTATTTATTAATTAATAGCCCAATGGCAACTGGGTTCGGAATCGAAAATTTAAAAATGAATAACTCATAACTCAGCTAATAACTCTTCTCAGGACCGAACCAGCCACCTTTGTATTCAAAGGTGAGCACTATAAACACTCAGCTACCAAGCCTGGTAACAATTTTATTATTGCACTGCAAGATGAATCTAACGTTCGTACTTGAAAAATCTTATGTTCAGATTTTTTTCCTACAGTAACAGGCTTTTTCACTAAAATTAGACTAATAATCGTGTCATGATTTTAAGCTCCTCTAATTGCGGTTTGGTCTTTATTTTTCAACAGGGAAACACAACATCCAAATAAATTAATAGTTGAACACAACGTACACCCCCGAAAAACGAGAACTTGTAGACGTTCTCTGCGATCTTGACCAGCGCCCTGGAGTTTTGTTTGAGCGCGATGCAGACGGCCCGCGGGTAGAGGGCGGTGGCGGTACAGTTGACCAGTATGCCGTCGAACAGGAGGTTCCGGACCGTCACCCTCATGAAGAGGTCGTTGAAGCGGCCGAAGATGGCGGGGAGTGCCTGGCTCACCAAGGTGAGGAACGGCGCCGGGAAGTCCTTCTCAGCAATCAGTAAAATGGCCTGGAAAAGTGTATAAGATTGCTGATAACTTTCAAACATGTAACGAAATAAAATATTCCGATCACTATGTTGTTTAAATAGCCCTATTAGTAGTGGGAAAATGCAAGAGCTGGGCCATGACGTCATTGATGACGTCATACAAAAGAAGTGTTGATGACGTCATCATCCCTTACGTCATCATGATGAAGTCACTGACGTTAATTAGGTCAAGGTCACGCAAAAACACAAATTTGTACTTTTGTGATTCCTCGAATTTTGCTTAGAAAATTAATTTTTCTCAAACATAAATGGCAGGGAATAAGTCAATCTTGATAAGTATTGGGAATAAGTCAAGGGAATAAGTATTTGGAATATTTCAATTTATAATCAAAGTAGCTTCTTGTGAAGAATTTATCAAGTGATTTATCATGGATTCTATGTATAGAATAAATGAATAAATGAATAATAATAAATGAATAAATGAATTTATTTCCACAGGCCATTACACATTATCAGTTTACAATTTATTTGGAAATTGTTCACCACCAAAACCAGTTGCGGTGGCGATTGTCCACTATCTTGCCAAGTAATCAGTCGCACTGATAATTGCTGATAGCGTGGCTTACTGTAGCATTTGTGCTAACCTAATTCTATTCTATAAACATAAATGAGTGTTTCCTCCGTCTAACATCCTTAACTTCATACACATAATCAATTAAAAGAACATTTTATATATTTCTCAATTATAACTTAATGAGAACTTATAATCATATTAAGAACACAAATATATTTCTCCCTTTTAATTTTAATTAATTAAACTACAAACTATGCTTACAAGGCTAAAATTCATTAAAAAATTATATTAAAACTTCAAACATAAAATCAACACTTTCTTGATCTAATAACCACTCTTTAAGCTTAAGTATAAATGTTTTTTTTTTCATTTCTTTCACTTCTTATTTCTAAAGGTAAAAATTGAATAATTTAGGTGTCAGAAAGTTAAATGATGATTTGAACAATGATTTTTTTACTTTTGGTCTTCTAAAGAAACCTCTAGTTGTGTGACGTGTTATGCGTTGCATCAAGTTTCCATTGCCGTTCTGTCCACTTTTAATATGAAACATTCTTGTGACTTTAAAAATATACAAGTAACGAATTGGAAGAATTTTTAGTGTTTTAAAAAGAGGAAATGATGTTTCGCGCTTCTGTTTGAAGCATTATGCGTATCAGATAGTTCTGTGTTTTCCTAATTCTTTCTATAAATGTCTTATATGTTCCTCCCCAACAGTGTATACCGTATTGTAGCCTTGAGTGTATAATAGCACAATATATAGATCTCATCAATTCAGTGTCGCATAAGTGTCTTAAAAAATAAAATAGCCTTATCTTTAGTCTACATTTACTGTTTAACTGCATTATATGTTGTTTCTAGTCTAATTTTTTATCTATGTATATTCCTAGGTATTTAAAATACTTGACTTTTTCAATGGCTTGACAGTTACATACATACATATTGTTGCAGTCCGTTCTATAAAATTTTATTGGATGTTCAAACTCGAAACTACTGACACCAAAATTTATAAATTTAGTTTTAGAAACATTTACTTCCATTCTATTCACAATGCACCAATTTCTTAACACCCTCAAATCTTGTGTAATTTGATCCCATATCACCTCCTTATCTTTGTGCTTGTAAGAAAAGGCGATGTCATCTGCGAAGGCTTTTACACTTCCAAAAAATGGTTGCGTTAAAAGATCATTGATAAAAATTAAAAATAAATTTGCAGATAAAACTGTTCCTTGGGGGGCTCCTTTTTTAATTTTCTCTGGGTTACTATAAACATTTCTAATTTTAACAATCTGCTCTCTCCCTGTCAAATAAGTTTTGAACCATTTAAGAGCGTTCCCTCGTATCCCATACCTCTCCATTTTCTCCAATAGTATATTATGATCTACCATATCAAACGCTTTTCTAAAGTCTATGAATAAGGACGTAGCTTTACTATTCATGTTCAGAGATTCATATAAATTTTCAACGAAATCAGAGAGTGCACTTTCCGTAGATTTGCCTTTGGTGAAACCATATTGATTGGGGCTAATAACGGCATTTCTTTTAAAATAATCTATGATTCGGGTTTTCATTAGTTTCTCTAGTACCTTTGCTAAAGCTGGCAATAAGCTTATTGGTCTCAGATCGTCAATTTTTTCAGAATTTGGTTTTTTTTTTTGAAAGGAACAACTAAACTTTTTTTAAAACGATCCGGAAAAATTCCTGTTTCGAAACTTAAATTATAAATATGTTCTAGAACATCAGATATTACCTCTGCAATATTTTTAATTAAAGCTACTGATAAATTATCTATTCCATTGGACTTTTTGTTCTTTAAACCATTTATAGTCTTTATAATTTCATTCTTACATACTGGTAAAATAAAAAAGATCTGTTCAAACTTTGATTATTAAACGTTATTGTCGTTGGTTCAGAAGAGGAAATTTGCTCAATATTTACAAAGTGGTTATTTATCTCATTACACATATCCTGTGTGTTATCTACTTCCCTGCCGTTATCAAGTATCACTTTACTTAATGTGCTCTTATCTTTATTTCCAGTGAGCTCGTTAATAAGCTTCCACTGTCCAGACGCATCACCATTATATTCTTTAAATTTATTTTTGTAATAATTGTTTTTAGCTTTATCCATTTCTAATTTCAGTGTTACATTGTACCTCCTAAAATACCCTTGTAGGTTTCTATCATACGGATTCCTTTTTGTATTTTTGTACAATTTATTTCTAATGACTAATTTATTCAATATAGTGCTTGTTATCCAAGGGCTTTTTTGTTTAGCTTTTTTAAGTTTCAGATCTACTTCCTTGCTCAATGAATTGTTCTCTATTGTTCTATTTAAAATAACATAAAATATATCTAGGTAAATATTTACATCCGTGCATTCATAAACATCACTCCACTCCACTTTGCTTAGATCGGTGGCAATTTGCTGGTAATCTATATAATTAATGGTTTTACTTCCGGTTCCTGGTTCATTATCCATAATTTCTTTCTCTAAATTAAATTTAAGTCCTATTAAGAAGTGATCTGACAATCCCACATCATATATTGCTGCTGAAACAGAACCAATATTTTTGTATCGAAAAAAAACGTGATCAATGCAAGATTTTGAGTTGTGCCCGACTCTTGTTGTTTGATTAATTATCGGAATAAAACTGAAAGCACACATGGGGTCGAGATATTTTTCACACTCAGGCGAGGATTTGTTAATGTTCAAATTACTGTCACCGATAAAAAAAAATGCATAATGTTTTATATTAACCAATAGAAGAAAGGTGTAAGAAGATTAATAGTGGAATTTCATGATAAAATTACTTTTATAACTAATGTTAACTTCCAAAACTAATGTCATAATGGTTGGAAATTTATGTCACGAAATTAATATATTATTATTCACAGTCTCATATTTCACATGGAATCGTGTTAGGGGGGTCAAGTAAAGATACAATAAAGTCTTAAAAAAAAAAAAAAAAAAACATTTCTTTTTTAATATCGTGTCGTTTTCTTCTACAATAAAAAAAAATTACTGTGGCTTCTTAACATTATCCAATCTCAGCATTTTTTTAATGCTCTAAATCATGTTTACAATAAATTAATTTATCGTCTCAAATAAATTTCAAATTTTAAAAAAAGGTTAAAAAACTGAAATAAGAGCTTACACTGAATCTAAATATATAAAAGGCAAAGCCCTCACTCACTCACTCACTCACTGATCACTAATTCTCCAACTTCCCGACTAGCTAGAGCACTGAAATATGGATACTCATTCTTTAGGCTCAAAATAGGAAAGTCTGATTATTTTCATAGTAATGATCACAAAGGGCTACGCCCTAGACGTCCTCAAAGTTACCATGTTATTCTTATGGAACCAACATTTTTGTATTCTAACATATGATTATGGAAATTGAATTAGGTTTGTTTACATCTGCCACATGATGATTCATTCAAGAATATGCTTATAAGCATAGAAGTAACCAGGTGTGAGATATAATGTTTATTTATGTTTGACATTGTCAAGATTATAGTGATAATACTTTTAGGCTGGTGTACTTTGGTTGTATTAAGTGCAGTTACTTTATTTCACTTTTTTACTGTTCATAGGTACTAACAAACGGTTTTGCAAATATAGTTTTTGAAGCACTTAAAGGCTCCTCCACACTGGATTTCAAAATTACTTTAGGGCATTATCGGGGTTGAAATGTTTGAAATGGACGTTCTTTTTTGCTCATGGGTGCTTACGGAGAAGCTGTTTTACCATTATAGTTTTCGAAATTGTTTAGGGCTCTACCTCAAAGAAGCTGACAATTACTGTATAGCCTACGTGTTGAAAATTGACAAGGACGATTCTCTTAGCTCATAGGTACTATCTATCTAATCTAAGAAACGTTTTGCAAATATAGTTTTGATGCCCTTTAGGTCTGCACCCCACTGGACTTTCAAATTACTCTAGGGCCCACGGGGTTGAAATATGATGGAGGATTCCCTTTGCTCATGGGTACTCCATGGTTTGCAAATATAGTTTTTAAAGTACTTTAGGGCTCTACCCCACTGGATTTCAGAATTAATTACATTAGGGCCTTCACGGGATTGACATTTGACATGGACATTCCTCTTTGCTCATGGGTGCTTACTAAGAAACGGTTTTACAAATATAGTTTTCGAAGTTCTTTAGGGCTCTGCCCAACAGGACTTCAAAAACATTTTAGGGCCTCCGGGGTTGAAATTTGACATGGACGTTCCCTTAGCTCATAGGTAGATTACTCACTAAGAAAAGGTTTTTCAAATATATATTTTGAAATTCTTTAGGGCCCCGTCCCATAAGTCTTGAAAATTACTCTGGGCCCGCGGGATTGAAAGTTGACATGAACGTTTCTCTTTGCTCATAGTTGCTCACTAAAAAACAATTAGCAAATTTACTTTAGGGCTCCACCCTACAGAACATCAAAATTACCATATATATGCTAAGGGATTAAAATCTAACATGGATGCTCCGTTTTGCAAATAAGTGCTCACTTAGAAACGGTTTTACAAATATAGTTTTCGAAGTTCTTTAGGGTTCCACCCATAGGACTTCAAAATTATTCCAGGGGCTTCCCCCCCACAAATCCTCAAAATTGCCACAAATCCTACGGTGTTGAAATTTAACGTTTATGTTCCGTTTTGCTAATAGGTGTTTACTAAGAAACAGTTTTAGAAATATAGTTTTCTTTATATTCTTTAGGGCTCCGCCCTACATGATTTTAAAATGACTGTAGGGCCTACGGGGTTGAAATTGGACATGGTTGTTCTTTTTTGCTCAATGGTTCTCATTAAAAAAAATGTTTTGCAAAATTCCTTCAGAGCTCAACACACAGTAATTTGTTGTTTCAATGTCATTCTTAAGGAAGAAGATTTTGTTGCTCTTTTAAAGATTTTATTACCTAAAATATAAATTCAATCACGGGCGAAGCCGTGACGGGAAACATATAAAATTAAAGATTATTTCAACAAATTAAGAAGTGTTTGTTGAAATAAAGAAAATCATAATTAACTATATGTAATTTAATGTTAGGATCTAACCATATGTGTGGCTATAAAAAAATACTTACGTCAAATAAATAAATGCAAAGGTTTAAACATTTACTATAATTCTTGTTAGTTAACTATCATCTTTATAATATTGGAGGAGAAACGGGTACTATTTGATCCTGATGGAGACATCCTCACTGATCACAGCGAGGCGAGCAGGAAGGACAATGGTGGATTTAAATGAAGGACTACTGAGTCATTGATTAAAAAAATAATAACAGGAAAAAAGATTTTATCAGTCATATGACTGACGATAAGACTATAACTCCAATAATTCACTGACTAATCAAATAAACAGATACGACATGCGTTTTTAATTGTTTAATACTATTTGCAAGATCAACAAAACTGAAAACTGAAAGAATGATTTATAGTATAAAAATCTCCAAAATACAAACATAACGTGATTCCTAATTTTAAAATATTTCAAAAATTAGTACAACTTAATTTTTACATTTTCTGCATTAAAATTCTTTTTCAACTTCAAGAATTTGACTCCTGAAATTTAAATATCATTTTACTTGCTTTTAAACTTATTAGACCTACTGTTGTTCAAATTTTAGATTTTAGAATTCTTTTCTGTCTCCCAAATGAAATTTTAATTCCTAATAATAGAATTTCTACTTGATTTTTCCACCATACTAGGAAATAGAATGTTTATCCACAAGAATTTTAAAATTTCAAGTCAAGAATTTTTCAACAAGGAGTAACAAAGACGCAAACTCTTTCCAATATTATCACAAAAAGTATTGGAGTTATTATGTTGCAATGCGTGTTGTAATGCTAAATTATTTTTTTTTTTTAACTGTGACAACATCAGAAGATTTAATGGGTGACATTTTGCTATCAACCCTGATGATGAAACCCTGTGTTCCGATACATATGTTGGTTTTGTTCTTCTAGTTTGAACTGTTGACTGAAGGTTATGAAGGTATATACATAAAAATTAGCCTTGTGGACAATTTTTAGAGGGGTTAAAAAGGTTCTTCGATCAGCGCCCAATTGTAGATTCTCCTCAATATTTTATCTCTATAATTTTTTTCCATTGTCAAAATCAAGTTTTGTTCTATCTGATAATTTTCGTCCTTATATGATTGCCACGATATCACATAACACTTTAATTAATCTTTAGATGAATAAACCTTTGTTCTGCCACTGAAGTAATAAATTCCCTAAAAGGAAGTTCGTTAATATAGAGTAAATTTTAATATATAATTTTAAATTTAATATATTAAGGTGGCTGCTTAATTGCCCAAATTAAATATGTTACTCTAAATGCCGAGAGTAAAATAAAGCTTTACACATTTTTTAACAATAAATAGAAAATAATTCCAACCGCAGATTCACCTAACACAGAACTCTATAAGAAAACAAGCAAAAATACTAAGTATTAGAATTTTGTGGCTGATTTGTTTCAGTAATTCCTGGTTTCCTATCTAAACTATAAATGATAAGTTATTTTATTTGCATACTCTTAACTAATATCCAGGTTGTCTTTGACCCGAGTTTCTGTTGAACAATTCTTCTAGCACCTGAGTAGCGTTGTTATACCCGCTACATTTTGGAGTAGTGTTCATCACTAGGACTGAAGACTATTTTTTCTTAGCTCAATCACATTTTAAGAGCAAAGCGAAGCCATATGTTTTGAAATTCGATTAAAGGTCAAAACATCTCCTTCGCTCATCACTCAACCATCATTCTTCATCATACTGGAAAAATATAAAAATATTAACTAATAAAAAAACACATTTCATTATCGGTTTACGTTCAGAAGTTGACAGTAATTGATCTCAGGCAATTTATGTGAGTAAACAAATTGGAACTAAGTAAGATTTAGATAAGAAGTTTGCTTCCGTATTATTTTTTCGTTCAAGTAGTACTAATGATGTTCCAATTCAAGCTCTTGGCTCTTAGTTGTTTAATCCTTCGAAAACAACTTAATTAATTGGAATATTTACACAGGACTAAGCTCTGACGAACAGAACATTTATGTACTAACTGGTTAACAGTTTAAATAGTTTGAGATTGAATCCAAATACCAGTCCCTATTAGCTCATTGAGGCTGAAAGATATTTACTTATTGAAATACTATTCAATTATTAGGAATTTTTTAAGTGTTTGGTGATTTGGCAAAGCAGATTTATTAAATCTATTGTAACCAATATGTCAATATAAGATAATATTTGATGGATCTCTTGTAACTGGTTATTTTTTTTAATAAATTGAAGTTCTAATTGTAATCTAGCAAATCTGTAACCATTAGAGGTCAAAAGATTTTTATTGAAGCATGATTATTGTTTGCTTACAAGCAAAGACTACAGACGACACAAACTCAACTGCTGTACCGAGGTAGACTGCCATCTAAAACTGACCGTGTGGAGGCGATTGGAGCCTTCAGTTGTAACTGTCAGTTCAAACTGACAGTTAAGAACTGAGAGTGAAAACTGATCGTCTGTAGGGGGCTTAATAATGTATCAAAATCTAGTTTATAAAAACCAGACAGCTTACAGTTGTATTGTTGAACTTCAACGTTATTGTAAAATAAGTTAATCATCCACTCTAATTTTACCACCAATTTTAAAGTTTTCTGATTTTATTATATTTTCAACACAGACCTAAAAGAAATAGATTTACTGAGGCTGAGGATACAACAAATTGATTTCTGGAGTCTATAAATCCCAGGGGATCAGCAAAATCTTTTCACAAGAAAGTGTTATTGATTTTTCAACCCTAAAAGCTACTTGGTATTAAGTATTTATCAATCAGTTTTTTGAATGATTTTCGCGAGGTTTCACACTTATTTAGCTTACTATAGGTATAATAGGCATAATATAGGTAGCTATAGGTTATAATACTAACCTAAACATAATTCATAACTGTAAAATAGCCGTGGTCATTATTTTAATTTTTATGACACCTAGGTTTAACAAATGTCCCACTGTCAAAAATAATTCACAAAACAAAAACATTTTTCGATGTATTTCTTTGTTTCTATCAAACATAGAAATAAATTATTTCAGAATCAATATTTCTAGCATATGATTCATGCTTAGAAGCTCAGGTAGTAGGACTGAATGACCGACTTCATTCGGCCATATTAATTACATATCGAGAAGCACGTGTTAAGATGTGGTGTGATGTGGATTATTTAAGCATGGAATTTTGAGACTTAATTTCCTAGTGAGTAAGACTTAAATGTCAAAAAACTATTTCTAACGATTTCTTCTTGCTTAGAATAATTTTTACTTTAAGGGAAACCTATCTGATTGAACTTTCTTCTTGTAAAACAAAGTTAGTGACCTGATAGCCATGACCTACCAGATCAGCAGTAATATTTCACATTGGTCGATGATGCTGTGGGACATTCAATTAAGATGATTCCTATTAGCCTATTACTTATTCAATATTTGTCGTAATTTTAATTTTGTAATGGTAAATTAGTGAGTCTTATAACAAAAATTGGATGTTTGATATTTCTCTTCCACCACTTACTTTCAAAGGATCATGATCACTACAACTAAAGTGCTCAAAGTAAAATCATTTCAACATCAACCCAACTACTGCTGAACACCATGCACTATTGTAGTTTTACAGGTACTTACTATATCACTATATCATTATTGTGAGACAGGAACCTCACATAGTGGGTATTTTAACCTGAATATGAATGATAGATGAGTGAAGGATGATTGTGGCGCGATCTTGTAGTATTGTTACTGACTAAGGCTGACATTCTCCTTAGACAGGACTGTCAATTAAAAGCCCAACAGCCAATGGTATCTAGGGACCTACAGTTTAACGTGGGATCCGAACCACAATTTCGACCTCGTACATACGAATTGGTGTCATTATGAGGATGGTCTTTATGGATGAACTATTCACCAGTGCAGACGTTAATCCCACTAGGGAATATCGCATCCACAAGCCATCGCATATAACTATCAGTAGTAAGGGCGTTACTTCAGGTCCGTGGGGTCCGCCAGAGGGCGCTAGTGTAGCTAAATAAATTTAAGGTACCATGCACTTACAACCTCACCCTAGAGGCTATTTCTAACCCAACAAGAATCTTGGAGTCTATTTCTAACCTAACAAGCCTTATAGTGTAGCATTAATTATATTTTTATGAATAAAATTTACACTTGGCGAGGGTAGGTTTCGAACCTGACCCGCTGGCATATGAAGCCGATGCTCTACCTGTGAGCCACCAAGGTATTTGGTGGAAGTTGGCGGAAATGTGTCTGATAACGCGGTGTCTGTGGTGGCGGCAGCGCGGCGGCGGCGCGTGGCATTGTACAGTACTACTGTAAATGCATTCTCTCAATATTTTCTTATTAATTTTAATGTGGATTATTGGGGCAACTTGTATTATATTTTGCTATTTATTTTTCAATGATGTATAATGCTGTAATGTGGTATTTATATTGAATTACAAGACCTATTACTTTAATGGTATTTATTTCTAGTCCCTATGCTGTAGGTGTTTGTACTCTAAGATACCCAGACCTGCGTTCCCTATGAAATGTTTGCACTCCTTTTACAACACTCCAAGGTATCTGCTGTGTTCTCTACATTAATGTACCTAAATTAATGTTGTACTATACTGGTTTAAACACTGTAATCCCTGGGAAATATATACACCTGTTGTGTTTTTACTCTCTAAATATTCTTAATTTTAATGTAGTCCATAAGAAATGTTTACACTTGGATATTTTTGCTATCTACATGGTAATTAAGATAATGATGTTGATGTACTTTTCCTTACTGGTAGTATACATTTTGACTATGAGTTTCTGCTACTTATTTCTGAATATTTTATAATTTTAAATGAAAACTATATAATTTTTGCAGGAAAGTCCTTATGAAGGAGGTTTAAACTTGCGTTCAATCGGACTTATATTTAAAATAATGCTGTTCTGTACCTGTTGTCTATTCTGTTTAAGAAATATTTTAATATTTTGGAGAGAAGGCGTGATTAACCTGTGTAGTGTAGATTTTTTAGTTAGAGTCTGTCTTTATTTTGCAACAGATTTAGTAGACTCTAGTAAAATATTTTTTATCTAATTATTTAGAGAGAATAATTTCGTGTGAAGATGTAGGTCTTAAAAAGTAGTTTGGGACTAATTTTAAAAACAGATGGAAGCTGATACTGAAGTACATTATATTATGTTTGTAATGTATAATACTGAACCATTTCTTGGGAACTAATATTTTAAGGTAGATAGAGGTGAGAGGAGTTTTTGCTGTGTAAAGAATTACATTTTAAAGTAATCAACAATTTTATACTGTATTATTTGGGGAAATATCACTTACTTGGTAATATATCCTATGCACTAGTAAACTCACTTTGATTATTTTATGCGCGCGCGAATTAAATTAAACATCTCTGTCTACATACAGTTGATCAACCGACCACTTCCGCTCTGATAATCTGCGGTGTCCCAGTCTCAAGGCTAGGAATTCTCAGTTATATTATAAAAATTATTTGATTTATGTAATTTGTTTTAATGTACTGGACATTACTATATTGACTTGGAGTAGTAGTAGAGCATTTATTGTAAATTTAACTAGACCTGTCTTCTTGGTGGGTCTGACCTGGTAAATTTGTGATAAAGTTTATTTAAATGCTTAATTTTTTCAGAGTTCTCTGTATTACTTTAGTTCAAGATATTAAAAACAAAGCAAAATGTTTGTTTGTATCTACACTTAACTTTTATTATTTTGTGTCGTAAAAGAGTCTATCATTATTTTTATACTTTAGTTTTTAAATCTTAGAAATTTAAGCATTTTATCTCCTTTCTGATAATATGTGGAGTTCCACTGTCAACTCTCCGTTATATTCTGTTAGATAAACTATTTTTTTCAAAGTTCTGGGTATGACTGGATTGACTTATAATTTTAGACATTATAAATATTGAATTTAAATAAAAAAATTTATGAGACTAGCTTGAAGAGTAAAATGATTAATAACATACCCGATACTGTTGTGTTTGTTGAGTGAATAACACTTTAATAATATTTTACTTGTAAAATTCTCATTATTTGGTGTTGTCGAAAGCCTACTTATGCATTTTAAATTAAGTCTTTAATTCTTAGGAGCTGAACTGTTGTTGGTATGCCGTAATTTCATAATAGCTGAGCAAGCATCCTTATCTTGGTGATGAAACAATCGTGTCTCACCGTGACCAATTCTAGCCCTGTTATTGGTCAGAATACGGAAGCGTGTCATTGGTAGATAATAGGCGCGCAGCGTTCTGATTGGCTGGGCTTATCTACCTCCACCGACCGCTGCTTGTCCTCGCTCTCTTTGCGTTAGGCTCTCGTAGCGAATGGACCTATCTAGCTCCCGCTTGTGTACTTGCTATCTGTGTTGCTTAGCTCCGGTTTTATGTTGTGATACTTATTTGTGGTTAGTATTATTTTGATTCACGTAGTAATTGTTCATTATATAACTAGCTTTACAGTTGTGATGTCTCAGTCTGATTTCAGTTGTCATACTGTTCGGACGCGGGTAACATAACCTCACTTTTTTGTCTTATACGTTGACTTTAATTAATTTTGAGTATGGAATCGTCCTCTAAAATGGGTTCACCAAAAATCACCGAACCTGTTAAGGTTCTAAGTGAAGATCAGACTTACATAAAGAAATTCAGATTATATGGACTTAGAACAATTTTTAAATTTTCTAACCCTCCTCCCGAAACAAATGAAATTGATTGGCTCAGACAAGGTTTTGATCAAATTGTTAGTGATATGAAGAAACAGTCTCACGAAAATGACATGCTTGGTTTCACTTTGCAGAGTCTAAATTTGAAATCGAAAGATCCGGGATATGTTGATTTTCGACCAGCTAAAGATGTAGATTCAGATGTTTTATGGGGAGTTTTTGGAGGAATTATTCAAAGTAATTCTGAATCTATCAAGTCGACAGACACTTTTAAAGTAGAATGTTCCCGAGTTAATCTCCCTGTAGGTAAAGGAAAAGTTAGGCCCGGATTGTATAATAGTTTCAATGAAGAGTGTAAGGCAAGGAAAGGGATTGTAGTTATTAATAATAAAGATCATCTGTGCCTTCCCTGAGCTTTGGTGGTGGGTAAAGCGTATGCTGAAAAAGATCCTCAGACTTATGCTATTCGTAAGGATAAAGGCAAAAAACAGACAATTAAGGCTCAAGAGTTAGTTGCGGAAGCGCGAGTAGAAATGTCTGAGGATGGTGCAGGCATTCCGGAACTTGAGAAATTCCAAGAACATCTGAAAGATTTTAAAATTACTGTGTATTATTACAACTCCAAAGGCAGGAATGTTTATTTCTGTGGGGGTAATGAAGATGCTAAATTCAAAATCAATTTACTTTTTCATAGAGGTCACTACAATGTTATCCTCTCTCTAACTGCTGCCTTTGCCTGTAGTTATTTTTGTGAAGCGTGTCATATTCCCTATGACCATAAAGGGCATCACCGTTGCTCTAATATCTGTTCTGCTTGTCATTCCATCTCCCCACCCTGTAAGTTAGAGCATGGTGGTCTTACCTGCCGTCTTTGTAGCCGTCACTTTAAAAATGAGAGATGTTTAATTGCGCATAAAGGGGAAATATGCAAGTCGATTAAATTTTGCCGTGACTGTCAAAAAATGATTTTCTTGGATAAACGTAAATCAGTACATGTGTGTGTAGAGGTTTTTTGTAGCACTTGTGGGGAGTTTATGCCTGAAAACCATAAATGTTTCATGAAGGTGGACAGGAAAAAGCCAAATGAAAAAGATTATTTGTTTATTTTCTTTGATTTTGAAACCCGACAAGATGAAAACCTCCCTTCTGACCCAGAGAAGAAATTGCATAAAGTCAATTTGTACGTATCCCAACAGTACTGTTTCAAATGTATTAAGGGAAGTGAATGTGAAACTTGTTTTGAGAGGCAGAGAGTATTTGTTGAAGACCCAGTAAAACAATTCATGGACTATGTAATGCAAGTAAGGAAAAAATTTAAACATGTTTGTGTGATTGCACATAATGGACAGGGGTTTGACTTTCAGTTTATTTTAAAGTGTACATTGGAATAGACTAAATTCACACCTGAACTTATAATGAGAGGATCCAAAATTATTTTGATGAAGATGGATAACGTTAGATTTGTCGATTCCTTAAGCTATTTTCCCATGCCTCTAGCTGCACTCCCGAAAGCGTTTGACTTACCCCCAGAGAAAAAGAAGGGTTATTTCCCGCACCTATTCAACACAGTTGCAAATCAAAATTATGTAGGCCCGATGCCCGCGAAAGAGTTCTATTGCCCGGAGACTATGTTTGAGAAATCCCACGACGACTTTAATAAATGGTATGACGAACAAGTGAACAGTGGCTATGTGTTTGACTTTCAAAAAGAGATTTTGGAGTATTGCATTTCGGATGTAGAGATTTTGGCGCAAGCGTGTATAAAATTCCGAGCTTTGCTTCTTGAAGAATGTAATGTTGATCCGTTTCTTGAGGCCGTAACTATTGCTAGTGCGTGTAACCTGGCTTTTCGCCGTAATTTTCTAAGGCCCAGTACTATCGGTCTTATACCAAATAATGGATATAGACTAACAGACAATCAGTCAGCCGTAGCCCTACAGTGGTTATCTTGGGAAGAGGAGAAGCGCAGTGTTAGGATTGAGCATGCTGGAAAGGGGAGAGAAGTTAAAATTAATGGAGTAAAAGTAGATGGTTTTGATGGGAAAATGTTTATGAATTTCACGGGTGTTACTGGCACGGATGCCCTAAATGCTTTCCTTTCATCCGGGAGGCCCCTCTGAAGGAGGATCCCTCTGATTCACTTCATTTGCGTTACCAGAGAACTTTAAAGAAAACTGAGAAACTTGGAAGTAATGTTATGGAAATGTGGGAGTGCGAGTTTAGAAAAATTAAAAAAGATGAAAACCTTAAACATCTGGACAGTCTACCGATCTTGAACAGCCTTCCGCTTAATCCTAGAGATTCTTTCTTTGGAGGTAGGACCGGTAATGCAAAGACTTATCATAAATGCACTCAGGGAGAGACTATACAGTATGTAGATGTTTGTTCTCTTTATCCGTATGTTAATAAATATTGTAACTATCCCGTAGGCCACCCTGAAATTTTCATGGGGGAAGGGGAGTGCAGAGAGCGGGGACTTGGCGTAGAAGGTTTGCTTAAATGTAAAATTCTGCCACCTCGGAATCTATACCACCCGGTTCTTCCTGCGAAGATTAATAATAAATTAATGTTTGTCTTGTGTCAAACTTGTGGGGATATTTTGAACCAAGGAGAGTGTTACCACAACAGTGATGAGAGGGCGCTGGTAGGGACTTGGACAATGCAGGAGATTAGAAAGGCAGTAGAGAAGGGATATGTAATTCTGGACATGTATGAGCTCTGGGAATATCAAGTAGTGACTTATGAAAACGGGGGATTGTTTACCGATTTTATTAATAAATTTTTGAAAATGAAACAGGAGGCGTCAGGGTTTCCTAGCTGGTGTATGACTGAGGAGGATAAAGAAAAGTATATTGCAGACTATTTTGTACATGAGGGAATAAAATTGGAGAAAGACAAGATTGCTAAGAATGGGGGTTTAAGGTCTCTTGCAAAATTAATGTTAAATTCTTTCTGGGGAAAATTCGGACAGAGAGAGGATATGACTAAGGCTTCAATTATAAGAAATCCGAAAGATTTCTTTCGATTGATGACACAACCGGGAACTACAGTAAAATCAGTTCAGATTATAAATGAAGAAGTTTTACTTGTTAATTGGCAAAATATTGAAGAAGCTACTGAATCTCTCCGGTCAGTAAATGTTGTGATTGCAGCCTACACTACTGCCCATGCCCGACTCAAATTGTATGAACACCTTGAAAAGTTAGGAGCTCAAGTCCTATATTATGATACAGACACTTGTATATATTACTTCCGGGGCAGTTTGTATAAAGTGCCTACAGGGGATTACCTTGGGGAAATGACAGATGAGTTAGTAGAGTACGGGCCCGGGTCCTATATAGTAGAGTTTGTATCTGGAGGGCCGAAAACCTACGCATACCTTGTCTGGTCAACCAACAAACAGAAATTAATCCCCGTATGTAAAGTAAAAGGCCTAACACTGAACCTTAAAACTTCGAAATTGGTAAACTTTGAAACATTAAAAGAAATGGTTTTGAGCGAATCTGCTCAAGTACTACAAGTCGAAGAGAATAGAATTAGACGTACAAAGGATAAAAATATTGTAACAGTCACTGAAACCAAACAGTTTAAGATAACCGGCCCAAAAAGAAAACTAGATGATAATTACAATACCCTCCCGTATGGATTCAGTAAAATTCAAAGAATTGCTTAAGTATCAATGGATCTACACCGTGGTCACCTAATAGACGGTGTTTTCATCTTATTACCATCATTTGCTCTCTAACTACCGTACTGGTTGGATGTGCTCTAGAGTTGCTCTTCCAACTATGGCAGTTTTCCTTAAATTTTTGTCTAAAAGAAAACTAAATGAAAATACGAAATTTTGCATTATGTCCTTTGAATACGAGTTTTCTCTTACAGGCCCAATAGAGACATGTGAATGGCCTTTAGCGTTTTCAAAGTACATAGTAGATACAATTTCAGATGGATGTTCTTCAAATACTCATGTTGGAATAACAATAACCCATGCTAATGGTTCAGGCAATATTCCGTTTATGCCTTTACATAATCTAACTCCAATGGTTTTTGATGATCACTTTGAAAAAATATTTTGTGATGCTGAAAAACTATCTGGTACATTGAATGTGGAAGTTTCACTTATCACAATTCCAAGATGCTACATTCGATAGATGTTTACAGACTTGTGACATACTGATTGCCGACATCTGTTGTAATTGATGCTACTGCATTTTTAACTATAATTTGATAAGGCTTTGTACCTCACTTCATGAGGTATGTATTGTAAAAAAGCTAAGGAGGTCAAACAGAGTAAACATTATAACTCTGATTTTTATCTTGACCCCTTATAAAAATACTAAAAATAAACAAAAAATGTGTGAATGTGTGTGTGTGTGTGTGTGTGTGTGTGTGTGTGTGTGTGTGTGTGTGTGTGTGTGTGTGTGTGTGTGTGTGTGTGTGTATCCGTGGAGAGGTCACCTGTCAAGGCTGGGTTAGCCCCTGGTAAGTCCTGACAGATGAGTGGGTTGGGTTAAACCCCATAAAACATTGCGTTCCCCACGACCGCCACGGACTAAGGGCTTAGTAGATTGAGATGCCCTGACCCGAGGAGGGTTTGGGTTTCGCCTTCGAAAAGCCCGGTGTGAATGAAGGTCCCTGGCGCGGCTGAGGAAAAGGCCCGTAAACCTGTATGAATGGTATAAAAATGTTTTAAAAAAAGAAATAACGGGGGAGGCAACTAATTTGGAAGGCCTCCACGGACCATGGCGGTGGTGTAGCCATGGTTTTCTTTAAATTCTCAAAGGGAGAGGACATTAATCTGTGCAGAGTATAAGCCAGTTATATTCTGGATGACTCTTGCATAGAATAATGTTTAACCTGGGTGTATAAAGCTCTCGGTGGTAAGAAATACCTCAGAGTTGTGTTCTCTCAAGGTATATTACTGCTGAGGGTGCTATACACGGGCGGTCTCAAACCCCGCTCTATTACCTTACAGTACATTTAATACTTAAATTGTACAGCGAGTGGATATTTGATTCACTTTACCCCACTCCTTACAATATATATGTTAATTTTAGGATTAAATAAAAAGCAATTGATGTTTTAGAGGTAGAGATGCTGCAAATATATTGTATAAAGCAATCAGGAACCATGTTAGAGAAAAATTTCGTAAAATATCCGTGGGGTAGGCCTACTGGGGAGGTGCCCACGTTAAAGATACACCAACGCGCCTACAACTGTACGGCCTGGTATTTATGCCTACCGTGGTGTGGAAAACAGTTGAAAACAAAGGGGGTAACGAAAAGTTACCCCCTTCAAACAGCAAATATAATAAGTAATATATGCATATTTAACAGATGCAGCGTTTTTTGACATTAAATTTTTACTATAAATTAATTTTTTCATTTCTTTTAAAGATGCTGGCAGACTCCTTTACTATTTAATATTTATAAATGTACATTAAAATCACTTTTATTTGAAAAAAGCGACGTTCACCCCAATCACTACAATAATTGAAGCAACAACCATGAGCCCTGTTCTCTCTGTACTTGACTTACACTTAGAACAGACGTCTGCTAGCTGTAATTCCTAACCTCAAAGATGTCAGTAATACATTCCTATGTATTGGATAACACCCCTGTATCCGTATTGTTCGATTCTGAGAACAATCCATGGTTTAAAGCAAAAGATATATGTGAGATACTAGAGTATGAAAATTCAAATAAAGCAATCAGAGACCATGTCAGAGAAAAGTATCGTAAAACATTTGAAAACAAAGGGGGTAACGAAAAGTTACCCCCTTCGAACTTTCAAAAACATACTGTATTTATCAGTGAACCGGGTCTGTATGCATTAATTATGAGATCCAAAATGAAAGTAGCTGAAAGATTCCAGGATTGGGTGTTTGGAGAAATCTTATCATCTATTTGTAAATATAGGGTATATGTTCAAATGTATGGTGAATATGTTCATATGTGAATATGTGAATATGTCCTCATATATATGGTAAATATGTTCAGAATAAATTTTTTAACAGACACAGTTCTTGAATATAGCATTGGGAAACAACAGAAAGCTAATTAAAATGTTGACTGATTAAACTTCTAAAGTTTGCAGTTATGACAGAAGATGTGGGTTTGAAACTTGTATTCTGTACCTGGAGAAGGATGCGTACTATAAACATTATGGTTTAACAGAGTATAAATGTATCAGAGATGAAAGAAAAAGTCACCATAAAGACAACACTAAGAGGACAAAAGGAGATGGTATGTGCCTTTTGAGGTATCATCGAGTACCTAATGATGTAAATATTTTATTAATGAACCAGATTTATATGAATTTGTTATCAAACTAAAGTGAAACGTTTCCTTGAGTTCATATAGAGGTGGAAACAAATACGCCTTTTTCAACATCTTATATTGTAGAATTGCCTATATTTCATGCGAATTCTGCTATTTGAAAATATTATGCCATGGCTGTGAATTGTTTTAAGCAGATCCTCTGACTCATGAGTTGTATGTTTTCATTGACTATTTCGCTATTGTGACCGTAAAATTACAATTTGTACAGTAACCTGTATCATTGATGCCTAGCCTTTTGAGTTTTTGCGGCCAATTCCTTGTCGTGACTGTAAATTTGTAAAGTCTACGGTCATCTGTATATCCAATACCCCTACAATAGGTTTTCAGCGGTAGTGTCCTTACATGACTGTAACATCATAAAGTCTACGGTCATTTGTACCTCCAGCCCCCTTGATTTAGTTTTCAGCGGTATTTTATTTACCTTGACTGTAAAGTAGTAATGCCTTCGGTCACCTGTATAACTAAGCCCCCTATGTTTCTTTTTCAGCGGTAATTTTCTCAAATAACAGAAAATTTGTAATGTCTTCGGTCATTGTATCACCAAGTCCCCTTAAATTTAGTTTTCAGCGGTAGTTTCCTTAAATAACAGTAATGGTTCACAGTATGTAGTCATCTGTATAACTAATACCCCTATGTTTCTTTTTCAGCGGTAATTTTTTTTCTTGACTGTAATATTTTAAAGTCTACGGTCATCTGTATATCCAATACCCCTACAATAGGTTTTCAGCGGTAGTGTCCTTACATGACTGTAACATCATAAAGTCTACGGTCATTTGTACCTTTAGTCCCCTTGATTTAGTTTTCAGCGGTATTTTATTTAACTTGACTGTAAAGTAGTAATGCCTTCGGTCACCTGTATAACTAAGCCCCCTATGTTTCTTTTTCAGCGGTAATTTTCTCAAATAACAGAAAATTTGTAATGTCTTCGGTCATTGTATCACCAAGTCCCCTTAAATTTAGTTTTCAGCGGTAGTTTCCTTAAATAACAGTAATGGTTCACAGTATGTAGTCATCTGTATAACTAATACCCCTATGTTTCTTTTTCAGCGGTAATTTCTTTTCTTGACTGTAATATTTTAAAGTCTACGGTCATCTGTATATCCAATACCCCTACAATAGGTTTTCAGCGGTAGTGTCCTTACATGACTGTAACATCATAAAGTCTACGGTCATTTGTACCTTTAGTCCCCTTGATTTAGTTTTCAGCGGTATTTTATTTAACTTGACTGTAAAGTAGTAATGCCTTCGGTCACCTGTATAACTAAGCCACCTATGTTTCTTTTTCAGCGGTAATTTTCTCAAATAACAGAAAATTTGTAATGTCTTCGGTCATTGTATCACCAAGTCCCCTTAAATTTAGTTTTCAGCGGTAGTTTCCTTAAATAACAGTAATGGTTCACAGTATGTAGTCATCTGTATAACTAATACCCCTATGTTTCTTTTTCAGCGGTAATTTCTTTTCTTGACTGTAATATTTTAAAGTCTACGGTCATATGTAACACCAATCCACTTAAGCTTGGCTTTCATCTGTCTTACATTCCCTTAACCAGACTCTTGTAAGTTGTAAGTCATCTATAATACTAAGCCCTTGATTTAATTTCCAGTTGTAATTTATTTACCCTGACCAACATCTTACAGTGATCTGTACCACTATGCCGCTTAAGTTTCTTAGACAGTCCTCACCTTACATTGATTGTAATATTTTAATTTCTAAGGCCATGTGTATCACTTACCCTCTATGTTTTGATTTTCATTGAACGATTCCATGCATTGACTGTAACATTGTAAAGTCTACGGTCATCTGTATCCATTGAGCCTCTTAAGTATGATTTGCAGTGAGACGTAGCTAGGAATGTCTTTGCTGACAACAAAAATTTTATTTGTTACGAGGGCAATTTCTCAAAGTGAGGTTATGTTACCCGCGTCCGAACAGTATGACAACTGAAATCAGACTGAGACATCACAACTGTAAAGCTAGTTATATAATGAACAATTACTACGTGAATCAAAATAATACTAACCACAAATAAGTATCTGAGATGTGGAAAACTATTAAACAACTTGGTGTTGGTAAGGTTCAGAGTAAACATTCAATCAGTTTAAACCTTAATGACATTAATAACTTTTTCCTTAATATACCTGTTGATTATTCTGGAGCTCGTGACTATGCAGACTTCTTAAGTAATATCAACCATGAAAATGATTTTATACCATTTACTTTCTATTTTGAAAGTGTTTCAGAAAATGATGTTCGTAAATCTATTTTATCTATTAAGAGTAATGCTGTTGGCGATGATAATATTCCTATTAAATTTATCAAAGAAACTCTACCAATCACATTACCTATTATTACAATATTATTCAATAAATCCTTAGCTCAGTCAACATTTCCATCTCAATGGAAAATGGCTGTTGTTCGACCCCTGCCTAAAGTTGCATCACCTAAGTCCCCTTCTGACTATAGACCGATAAGTATTCTTCCTGCTTTGTCCAAATGTCTTGAGAAAATTGTACATGAACAAGTTTGTTCATTTTTAGAAAACACAAAAGCCTTAAACAATTTTCAATCGGGATTCCGAAAATATCATAGTACTACTACGGCTTTACTTCACATTACGGACGAAATAAGACTCGCTATGGACAACCGTCAACTAACTTCACTTACACTTTTTGACTTTTCTAAAGCTTTTGACTGTGTGTATCACCCTTTACTTTTGATAAAACTAAAATCACTAGGTATGTCTGATGGTACTGTTGACTGGTTCAGATCGTACTTAAGTGATAGACGACAATACGTTCAATTTGACAATACTTCTTCAAACTTTGGAAACGTGTGTAGAGGAGTACCCCAAGGTTCTGTTCTTGGTCCTTTACTGTTTAGTATTTACATCAATAGTGTATGTTCTGAAATAACTAACTCTAGATATCATTTGTATGCCGATGACTTACAAATATACTCTCACTTTGACAAAACTACTATGTATCAAGCTATTGATCGTATTAACATTGACATTCATTCAATTACATCTTGGTCTGTACGCCATGGATTGAAGCTAAATGCTGACAAAACTAAAACCATTATTATTGGTTCTAGTAGACTTATGACTAGTGTTGATTTAAATATGCTGCCAAAACTGAAATTAAATAATTCACCTCTGGATTACTGTGATAAAATAAAAAATCTTGGAATAATAATAAATAAAACACTAGGGTGGTCTGACCAAATCAACCACATCTGCAAAAAAGTATTCGCAGGAATTCACTGCTTGAAGAAATTTGCTTTACATTTTCCATTGGATATCAAAATTACTTTAGTTAAGACTTTAATATTCCCTTATTTTGATTATTGTGACTCAGTTTACAATGATTTACCTTTAGAACTGTCAAATAAATTACAACGCGCGCAAAATTATTGCATTCGATTCATTTTTAATTTGAGGTGGGATGATCATGTTACCGAATATTATGAAGCACTGTTACAGATAAAATTAATAGAACTTAGAAAATTTCATATTTTAATGATTCTCTACAACCTACTATCCAATGGTCAACCAAGCTATCTGGCAAATAAATTTAATTTTACAGGCAATATAAGTATGAGAGAAACTCGCCATGGTGGCCTCTTACTAAATATACCTGCCCACAGATCATCATTTTACAATAAATCATTCGTTTTAACGGCATCTCGTTTGTGGAATGCTTTGCCAGCTGAGCTGAGAAATATTGACAGTCGTGCTCGTTTTGGGGCATCGTTGAAGTGGTTGCTTTCGGTTGATTCGTGGGGGATATAACAAAATTAAAATTGCACACAAACTATTTAATATACTTCCAATAAAAAAATTATTCCTGAGATAAATTGTTTGGTATATAAACTACAAAATTGTATTTAAAAATTAAAGTTTGAAATGGTAATCGTTTGAAACTAAATTCTGTTGTATTTTTGTCAAAAATTTTCTTTAGTCATATTATGTCTTTTGTATTTTAATGTTACTCTTGATTATTGTAATTTGTTTGACTTAAGTGACCAAATTCTTGTATTTTTAACTGAGGTTGAGTGGAAGAGAGGACTAAATAGTCCTAACTATGCCTCAAATAATAAAGCATTTGTTATTGTTATTGTTATTGTTATTGTTATTGTTATTGTTATTGTTATCACAACATAAAACCGGAGCTAAGCAACACAGATAGCAAGTACACAAGCGGGAGCTAGATAGGTCCATTCGCTACGAGAGCCTAACGCAAAGAGAGCGAGGACAAGCAGCGGTCGGTGGAGGTAGATAAGCCCAGCCAATCAGAACGCTGCGCGCCTATTATCTACCAATGACACGCTTCCGTATTCTGACCAATAACAGGGCTAGAATTGGTCACGGTGAGACACGATTGTTTCATCACCAAGATAAGGATGCTTGCTCAGCTATTATGAAATTACGGCATACCAACAACAGTTCAGCTCCTAAGAATTAATTCTTAATTTAAAATGCATAAGTAGGCTTTCGACAACACCAAATAATGAGAATTTTACAAGTAAAATATTATTAAAGTGTTATTCACTCAACAAACACAACAGTATCGGGTATGTTATTAATCATTTTACTCTTCAAGCTAGTCTCATAAATTTTTTTATTTAAATTCAATATTTATAATGTCTAAAATTATAAGTCAATCCAGTCATACCCAGAACTTTGAAAAAAATAGTTTATCTAACAGAATATAACGGAGAGTTGACAGTGGAACTCCACATATTATCAGAAAGGAGATAAAATGCTAAAATTTCTAAGATTTAAAAACTAAAGTATAAATAATGATAGACTCTTTTACACAAAATAATAAAAGTTAAGTGTAGATACAAACAAACATTTTGCTTTGTTTTTAGTATCTTGAACTAAAGTAATACAGAGAACTCTGAAAAAATTAAGCATTTAAATAAACTTTATCACAAATTTACCGGGTCAGACCCACCAAAAAGACAGGTCTAGTTAAATTTACAATAAATGCTCTACTACTACTCCAAGTCAATATAGTAATGTCCAGTACATTAAAACAAATTACATAAATCAAATAATTTTTATAATATAACTGAGAATTCCTAGCCTTGAGACTGGGACACCGCAGATTATCAGAGCGGAAGTGGTCGGTTGATAAACTGTATGTAGACAGAGATGTTTCAGTTAATTCGCGCGCGCATAAAATAATCAAAGTGAGTTTACTAGTGCATAGGATATATTACCAAGTAAGTGATATTTCCCCAAATAATACAGTATAAAATTGTTGATTACTTTAAAATGTAATTCTTTACACAGCAAAAACTCCTCTCACCTCTATCTACCTTAAAATATTAGTTCCCAAGAAATGGTTCAGTATTATACATTACAAACATAATATAATGTACTTCAGTATCAGCTTCCATCTGTTTTTAAAATTAGTCCCAAACTACTTTTTAAGACCCACATCTTCACACGAAATTATTCTCTCTAAATAATTAGATAAAAAATAT
This sequence comes from Neoaliturus tenellus, assembly GCA_030545055.2. Classification (NCBI taxonomy): domain Eukaryota; kingdom Metazoa; phylum Arthropoda; class Insecta; order Hemiptera; family Cicadellidae; genus Neoaliturus; species Neoaliturus tenellus. Next base: position 8,323 of record JAQYXR010001218.1, on the reverse strand, counting down.
TTTACTAGAGTCTACTAAATCTGTTGCAAAATAAAGACAGACTCTAACTAAAAAATCTACACTACACAGGTTAATCACGCCTTCTCTCCAAAATATTAAAATATTTCTTAAACAGAATAGACAACAGGTACAGAACAGCATTATTTTAAATATAAGTCCGATTGAACGCAAGTTTAAACCTCCTTCATAAGGACTTTCCTGCAAAAATTATATAGTTTTCATTTAAAATTATAAAATATTCAGAAATAAGTAGCAGAAACTCATAGTCAAAATGTATACTACCAGTAAGGAAAAGTACATCATTATCTTAATTACCATGTAGATAGCAAAAATATCCAAGTGTAAACATTTCTTATGGACTACATTAAAATTAAGAATATTTAGAGAGTAAAAACACAACAGGTGTATATATTTCCCAGGGATTACAGTGTTTAAACCAGTATAGTACAACATTAATTTAGGTACATTAATGTAGAGAACACAGCAGATACCTTGGAGTGTTGTAAAAGGAGTGCAAACATTTCATAGGGAACGCAGGTCTGGGTATCTTAGAGTACAAACACCTACAGCATAGGGACTAGAAATAAATACCATTAAAGTAATAGGTCTTGTAATTCAATATAAATACCACATTACAGCATTATACATCATTGAAAAATAAATAGCAAAATATAATACAAGTTGCCCCAATAATCCACATTAAAATAAATAAGAAAATATAGAGAGATTGCATTTACAGTAGTACTGTACAATGCCACGCGCCGCCGCCGCGCTGCCGCCACCACAGACACCGCGTTATCAGACACATTTCCGCCAACTTCCACCAAATACCTTGGTGGCTCACAGGTAGAGCATCGGCTTCATATGCCAGCGGGTCAGGTTCGAAACCTACCCTCGCCAAGTGTAAATTTTATTCATAAAAATATAATTAATGCTACACTATAAGGCTTGTTAGGTTAGAAATAGACTCCAAGATTCTTGTTGGGTTAGAAATAGCCTCTAGGGTGAGGTTGTAAGTGCATGGTACCTTAAATTTATTTAGCTACACTAGCGCCCTCTGGCGGACCCCACGGACCTGAAGTAACGCCCTTACTACTACTATCCACAATTCGTGACCTGTAGCTGGATTACAGGACGACGCCACCGTCCCAGTCATGGACGGTAAGGAGCTAGCTGCTCGTGGATAGTAACTTAGTGTTTAAATAAATGTCCTAAACCAGAAGTTTTATCAAAATTTTTTGAAACTGAATTGTGTTTATCAGTTACAAGTCGAAATAGTTTTAAATATAGACAACATTTAAATTACAATATGATTAAAATATTTATATAATTCTTAAATAAATAAATGTTTATTGTAAATCTGTATTAATTAACGGCTTAGGATGTAAACCATGTGGAGGCACTAAAAACGTTTGTAAAATCAATATAATATGTTCTACCAAAATGGGAATTTTGAAAAAGGACCCCACATTATGATACCTCACGTTGTCCAAGATTCCCCCTTACCACCCCCCCCCCCCTCTCACCACCCAACCTACCAGGATGGGCACGTTGGGCACTGTGACCACCTCGTCTCCCGTCAGCTGCGGCGCGCCGCACCCCGGCCCCCTCTGGTCCTCGTACCAGGTCGTGCGGGCGCTGTAGGATATCGTGTCCGTGCTCGGGTCCTCCACAAAGTCCGTCTTGTCCTTCACCTCCCTGTGTAATATTTGAAACAATGTTGGTATCTTTATTTAAACTGGAATAGACAAGGTCACATGAACGAGTTATATCATGATCTATGTAGTTACTGTACACTACCTGAGGATCAAAAGTCTATATTACCTGGGTAAGAGATAAAGTTATTCTGATCTTATACATCCATACTATGACCTTTTATAACCTCATCGACACCTAATAGCTCCTGATCATTTAGCCTCATCAGTACCTGAATCCTATCCTATACTATATACGAGCATCGTCTGAAGGGATGTGTGTTCCGCGATCTCGAAATCTAGCCGGTTTATTTTGCTTAAACTTAGCATTTAAGAGTTTTTTGGTCCAAAAATAAATTTAGAATTAGCCTTAATCCCAGAAAAAATAGAATTTGGTCTAAACTTAAGTTTAAAAATGGTAATTTTTAACATTGGTCTTATGGGTTGATATTTTCGTAACGAAATAAAGACGAAGGGCATACAAAAATAAATTAACACTAGTGGAGTGTAGGGGCAAACGCCCCTAAAAATCAAAATGGTGATGTCTCCAAAAATAAGATTCAATTCATCACCTCAGACCTAATGTATTTTTCACAATCTGTAGTGTAAATTTACACGTTTGGGTTTTCTAATAAAATATTTCCTAATTTTGACGAAACTTTTTGGTGGTGTCAAATCAGTAATTTACTAATAATTTCCCTGTACTAAAATACAGTAATCTATTTTCTGAAAAAAAGAAAATTATTGCACTATTATGCTACCAAACATAGTAAAGGTATTATACTACCTTATTTTATTAAGGTTAAAAAATAGTTTTAACCTTACACATGTTCATGATGAGTTTATAACTCCAAAAAATAAAATAGTTCAATACAACAAAAGCCCATTAATACTGTACACTCCTTCACCCTGGAACCCTGTGCTCTCCATTCCCCTACACTCGTCGTGACCCCATGCCTCCCCGTGCTTCCGTTCAACTCTCCTGATCCGTGTTCCTGTACCCCCCCTATGCCCCGGGGGCCCGACTACCCCATGCCCCTGTACGCCCTCTACCCCCTTGCCCCTCGTAACCCCGTGCCCTTCATTCTCTCTTTCCCTCATGCCCGCAGTTCATCCCCGTGGCCCCCCGTGCCCTGTTTTCCTCATTCCTCCCAATGCTCCCATGCCCAACCAACTTCCGTGCCACCGACGACGGCTCCAGTAGGCCCCATCCCTTGTACCCCCATTCCCATGCATCCATACCCCCGTGCCCTATGTCCACCATTCCTCATAATTCAACCTATATTCCCACGCCCCCCTAACCTTAGTGCCCCCGACAACCCTTGTGCCCCATGCCCCCGCGCCCAGGTACTCCCATGCCCACTTGCCCAGAGTTCTTCCCCGTGGTCCCCTAAGAATCCCCAGTGTCCCCATATCCTTCTGCCCCCCTTGTATGGTGCCACCGACCCCCTATAGTGCCCATTGTGCCTTCCAACTCCCGCTCCGCCACGTGCCCCCGGGCACGCTGTGTTTCCGTACCCCCATGCCCGACATTGTTCCCGTGGCAACCGTGTCCCATCTACCCCTTTTGCCACCGACACCCCTAATGCTTCTTGTGTCCCGTTCCCCCATCCGCACGCACCCCAGTGCATCCCCATGCCTCCTCAAGGTGCCCCCTATGCTTCCGCACCCTCCATGCTTTGTACCCTCATGCTTGCCGTTTCTCCCTGTGCCCCTATGTTGCCCATGCCTCCATCGAGCCCCTCATGCAGTCCTGTCTCCTGTGCCACCGGCACCCTTCGTGCCCTACGTGCCCCCATATACCCGAACTCCCTTGTACTCCCCGTGGTCCCCTGCTGCCATCCCCACCGTCCCTCCCCGTACCTCGTGCCCCCCTGTGTCCCCCACCATTTCCCCTATTCTCCCATGTCTCCCCCGTGTCCCATGCCTCCTTACGCTCCGTGCCACCGACATCCCTCATACATTGATTGTAGTCTATTTTGTCTGTTCATCAATGAAGAATAACACTGATTGATATATGTTTGTTTCACACACTATCATTTACATAAAAAGCTCCGTCTTTATAGATTAACGGGCGTTTATTGTTTCCCTACGACCTACGTAAAGAAAAAAGCAGAGAAAGGATAAAACCAACCAAAAATATTCCTCATACGGAGGTTATCCAATGTTAGTAGTTTACATATAATGATTCATCGAAAATAAATAAACACTCAACAAAAAGATTAAACTCTTCAACTCTAACTACTAAATAGCCAATAACGTAATAACTAAACGACATTCACTAAAGACACTTAACCATTATAACAACCGTGCAACGTCTAATATAATTTTAACTTTTTTATTTTTTATGCTGAATATACCAATCGTTCTACTCCTATTTCCTTAATGACAATAGATGGGGCCACGAAGATGAAATCTCCTGTGGATCCATAATCCGTTCAATGACTAATTAGTGTTCTCCTTTTTTTTATAGTGCATTTACAATAAAAAAAGTTATAAACTATGAGATTATCTTTACTCTTTACTCAAAATATCTGCTCAGTAACCAGCTAAGTTTATAATAAAACACTGGAACATCTGCTTAAACACACGTGTAAATCTAAAAATCTTCTTCCCATTAGATTAACATTGGAACTTCAAGGACCAATGGGGCGAAGCCCAGGTAACTTTTGATAATTCTGGTATTTTTCCTTGCGTCCTTGGCCCTAAAGCTTTAAAATGAGCCATCATGCGTTACCCTATCTTTCTTCTAACTCGAGATATTTCGTGGGGACCGATTCGCTTACGGAATTATATATATAGATTAATGTTAAGCAGTCTTGTTAAAACAGCTGTTAACTGTGAAGAGTCAGTTGTTATTAGAAATTTAATAGATTTATTAACATGAAACTATATCAAAAGTTAATTAAAACCGACGAGCAAAGCTTGCTTAACCTGGTGCAATTTATTTATTATATAAAATAAATAACGCATTTCTTTTAAAATCAAACACCATAGTTACAACTCAACGAAGTAGTGTCAAATTGTTGGTGCTGGCTCAGTTCAAGGTCACCTGAGGGATGACGTCATCGAGGTCAATGACCTCACCGATGACGTCATCGATGACGTCATCGATTGCGTCATCGATGACGTCATCACTAATGACGTCATTTCTATGACGTCACACCCATGACGTCACAGAAATGACGTGCTGATGACGTCATCACCCCTTACGTCATCAAAATGACGCCACCGACTCCACTAAGGTCAAGGTCACGCCGAAACTTAAAATTTTTTGGCACTTTTGCCGTTTCTCGCATTACGCTCCGAGTTTCAGTCCGAGTCCCTGTGACCTTGACCACTTGGAGCGAATTTTCGACGAGAAACGGCAAAAGTGCCAAGCTAAATTCGAGTTTCTGACATGACTCTGCCTAAATGGACAATCGGTTATCCCTCAGGTGACCTTGAACCAGCACAACACCAACAATTTGATATTACTGTGACCTTGAAAACTTAACAACGGAGCGCCGACACCGATGCGCACCCCACGACAGCCACCGAGTGACTGACTGTCAGGCTCTGTGTACTCTAGGTATATCGGCTTGAGAGACTAAGACTCTAAACCGTCAGGAATGGGAGTAACTAACTGAATTTTGCAAGGAAAAGTCATTTCATCCAATATTTTAAACAAATCTTCATCAGTAAAACTGACATTAGTCTGTTTTGTATAAAACTTAGGGTGTCCGCGCAACAGTTTGCACCACTTAGCTAAAGTCGAAACCCTCTTAACTTTGAGTGGTGGACAGTGAGCAACTAATAAAGTCTTAACACGGCTAAGTTTCTTACCTAAAGCGTCCCGCGACATGGCTTCTCCTCACAAAAGTCCGCACAATACTGAGAGACTGCTTGTAGCTCATGAGTCAAGGGAAAAGAGGTGGGGGAAACAGCAGGAGTGGGGGAAGGTCACAGTGGTGGGGGAAGGTGAGGTTGCACGCTGGAGTATCGCATCACTTCACCATGAGCTGTCCTACAGTCAACACACTGTTCTCTTGGCCCGAGTTGGCACTAGAAGAAACATTTCTGTACAGCATAGGCTGTGAGAGCCGAGGAAGCAAAGTCAAAGTGGAAATTGCGTTAAACTCCAAGATTAAGAGTCTCCTAAATAAACTAATTGTATCCCTGCAATCCCCTATAACTTTAGAGAAATACCACTTTATAAAGCGACACCTTATTCTTTGGCAAAACGAATTGGAAATGGAAAAGATCACAGTAAAATTAATCTAACTTAAAATTTGGACTGGACACTCATGGCGATACCACGTGGCGTGCAAACGCCACCCTAAACATTACAAAATAGGTTATTGAGCACCTCTGGTACGATAACCGACGTGCTAGAGTTAAAGTGTGATGACCTTGAGTCAAAACTCTGAAATACTACAAGTCGATATCACCCCAGAGTTAAAGTGTAGTGACCTTGAGTAAAATCAGAGAAAATCCAAGCCATGTTAGTCCAGAGTTAAAGTGTAACGACCTTGAGGCAAAAACTTGTAAAACACTTACATGAACAGAGTCGAAGAGCAGCGATGCTTACCGCATGCAAGCCTGAGACATACTGGCTGAACGCCGTCACGTAGCTTAGGGACTCGATTAGGGTGGGGTATTGCGAACACTTAGAGTAGAAGTGTAGTGGGTGACCTCGAACCAGACACTTAGAGTAAAAGTGTAGTCGGTGACCTTGAACCACCCCTGAGGGCGGACCCCCCCCCCCCCTTCGCCCCCGTCTCCGTTTTTTGGGGGGCGGACCAAACCCCCCCCCTCGGCCCCCGTCTCCGTTTTTTGGGGGGCGGACCCCCCCCCCCCCGCCCCCTCCGCCCCCGTCTCCGTTTTTTGGGGGGCGGACCCCCCCCCCCCGCCCCCCTCCGCCCCCGTCTCCGTTTTTTGGGGGGCGGACCCCCCCCCCCGCCCCCTCCGTTGGGGGGCGGACCCCCCCCCCCCCCCCCGGGGGTGGACCTCCGCCCCCCCCCCCCGGGGGTGGACCTCCGCCCCCGGGGTGGACCTCCGCCCCATGCCGGGGGAGACCGGTGGGGATATAAGGCGGCCCGGCCACAGCCGGCTCGCAGTCCGCTCCCGAGCGTTGAACGTGAACGATCGGGACGGACCGCCATAGGCCTCACTAAACACAACACTGAAAGGCGCCTTCACTGTTTAGCGAAGTCTACTCTAACTTTAAGACTTGTATTATTTCTAAGATATTGCGCTTGCGTTTGGGTATTGGGAAGTGTTTTATATGAGATTGTTTTACTTGTACCCTATGTCTCCTGTCTGTCTTGTTTGTCTTGTTTGTCATGTGTTTAATGTGTATGTGCTTGTTCCAGCATTAACCATGTTGAGCTCAATTGTGTGTTGTAAGTGTGTTATATTTAACTAAAGTGTATACGCTTGTTTTAGCATTTCCCCTTGAGCGTTTTTCACAGCTCAAATTAAATTGTAACGACAGGGAACGGGAGTAGGCCCCCGTGTAAAGCCACTTTTCATAATTGTTAGGCTCCTGCCAGGCATGCAAAAGGTTGCGGATGGCATTTGGGAGCATGTCCGTTTGTACGCTGGCATGCAAAAGGTTGCGGCGGCCTCTGCACTCGGACGAGGACGTAAGCCACTAGGGTGTCCTCAGTTAGTTTCCCTTCTGGAAACTCAAATTATGTAAATAAATCTTTGTTAGCTATTTGTGTTTTTTAGTCCCCAAGGCCCCCGAACATTCGTGGTTCGCCATGGATGTACGGGGGCCGAAATTTTTTAATGTTCGTGTGGCCTTGACCCACAAAGGACTTGTAAAAAATTTACTGCATTGCTAAATTAAAAATATTAAAGATTACGGGAGTATAGTTACTTTGAAGTATTGTTAAGCTCCTCTCAGGCATGCAACAGGTTGCGGCTGGGGTTGTGGGAGTATGTCCGTTTGTACGCTGGCATGCAAAAGGTTGCGGCGGCCTCTGCACTCGGACCGAGGACGTAAGCCATTAGGGTGTCCTCAGTTTGTTTCCTCCTGGAAACTCAAAATTATGTAAATGAACTTTTGTTAGCTATTGAAAAGACAATGCAGTAAATGTTTACAAGTCTCGCGTGGCGAAGGGAACACGACATTGGATGTTGCCCTGTTGTCATAGTTGGGTCTCTTCGGAGGCTACAGCGATGACAACCCAAGTGCCCCACACCCCTATGGGGGTGTGGGGCTTAATTTTTTAAAAGTTTTCTGTGACCTTGACCTAAATATATGAAAGTTTTCAAAATCTTTAACAGTAAGGTTTTTATTAACACAGTAAATATATTAAAGTACTTTGTCTTTTAAACTTTAATGGGTAGGCATTACTAACACACAAGTCTGTAGTTGTCCATAGTTGGGTCTCTTTAGAGACTATAGCGATGGCAACCTAAATGCCCCAGGTGGGGCTTTATTTTTTAAAGTTTTACGTGACCTCGACCTAAATATAGTAAAGACTGACACTGCACCTCCGCCCCCGCCCCCGCCCCCGCCCCCGCCCCCGCCCCCCTTCACCACCTCCACCCCCTACACCTCCACCCCATACACCTCCGCCCCCCCCCTACACCTCCACCCCTACACCCCCGCCCCCACCCCTACCCCTACCCTATAC